>PNEQ01002674.1:81771-99705 GCA_003012365.1 Medauroidea extradentata | reverse complement strand
ATAAGGTGAGAATGGAGCAGTGTCGGAATGCCCCAGAAAACCCGCCGACCAACGGCACGATTCCTAGATGCGAAAATCCGAGGACCGTCCCACCCAGGAATCGAACCCGGATCGCCTTGGTGGGAAGCGAATGGTCTGACCACTCGGCCACAGCAGAAACTAAAGAAATCCGAGACTAAGGAAACGAGCACCTTAACAACACGGTCGCGAGAGACCTCGGACGGCGACAACAGAGGACAAGTGTCCCGCAGGTAAAGGCCGGGGCAAGAAGTCGCCCTTGGCTATTTGACTGCGCACAGCTGCTCATTCCTTCTCCTCCTGGCATCGTGCCCTTCTCCTCCAGCATATCATCTCGCTCGCATCTGTGGGATGCTGTCCTCGCCGCATTCCACTCTGTAATGGCCATGTTACACGATATAGTGTATCCCACGTACGAGAGCACATTTTTGACAGCCGGCAATAAAATCTCGTCAGCCACCCATTTTAAGAGCTCGTGTCACTAAGCGTACTGAATTTTTCTTTGCTTCTTCCTTACTCCAAATTTGTCCAGATATATTTGAAAATATTTCAATAGGGACTCAGCTAATTGCATTACCTTTCATCACACACGTTTAATTCGAAGAATTAAAGCGTAATAATGAAATAATTAATTTCATTCAAAATTTAATATAATAATTGCCTCTCAACATTAAAATAAAGAATCTGTACAAGTAAACCATTTTAAGATTGAACAACTGATATGAAAGTTTTATCTGAATAACATCATCCAACACATTGTGAAGTACTGCATACTGCGTGCCTAACGGGAGCTTGAAAGATTTTCACGATGCAGCACAGCCTTTCCTTGTCTGTATTTCAGGTTTGAACATTTTCTTGTAAACATTTAATTTTTAAACTTTTCTTAGTGTTAAATTTTCCTTTCATTCCATTTGTATACATGTACTGTAACCATTCGCTAAATAGATACGCAGCTGTTAAATCCCATATACAGACTCGAATCATATTTTACTCCCGTAAAACGATGTTTTAACCTACTGAATAAAATATTAAGTTGTATAGCATGCCTAGCCATATGAGTTTCTTAAAGTACCAACGTCAAGATTTTCATACTAAAAATAACACCGCAAATAGTATTCGCTATTTTCGACCCTGAAACGGGTACCACACTTGCAATGACGTCACTCCCACGAACGTTGAACAATTTTCGAATAAACATATATCAGCTGAACCTCCGAACACTTCTCGGCGGCACGGGCATACGACCGCCTTAATGTTTAATTATGAACGACTTAGCTGTTTAAACGCAAATATTGAACGCAATATGGAATCACGACGTTTAGATAGCACGTTTAAAATCTAAATATTCATCAAACTAATTCCCCAAACGAACAGGTTTAAAAAAATTACGATGCGTATTTTGGTGTTTTATCAAAAATTATTTTCGTAGGTGTACGTTCTGTCAAGAGGGGAATACACCATCTTGATATGTCTCTCACAAGGCCGTCTTATTCATTCGAGATAAAAAAAAATGGGAGGAGAATTTGTATATTTATATGCGCACTATTTTCGTGTGAAAATAGTGTACTAAATGTTCTGAGGATTTCTGCTCGTTGCCAAGGAAGATAATAGTGATTTCTTGTAAGGGAAACGAAAAGACGAATAAGTAGAGAGATGTTATTTTCTTTGACGGAAAGTTCTTTCTTTATCTGTTTGATGATCATCAGACCACTTTGAGTAGTGAAAAAAATACGCTCGCCATAAAACATCTCATTATATAGTCTTAGCTGTTGGTCTCTTTACGTGTTGAGATTTCTAATTTCGTAACTTCAAAAAATAATTTCTTTTGCATTTAATTGATAATCATGTTGGTTTTATTCAAACGCTTAAGTTTTTGGCGCTGTTTTTCAACTGATAAAATTATTTCGGTGCCATAGCTGTGGAACTTTATGACAAACTTCTGCAAAACTAAAACAAAGCACAGTCACTTATTAAAAAAAAAAAAAAAAAAAAAAAAAAAACATGTTTCTTGAGTATGGTACGATTAGAATTATGAAATATGCTTAAAAGTAAAGTCGTTAAAAAAACTTTCAAAAATTAACTGTTATGTTAATTCTTGACTGCCTCTGACATATTAATAACTTATTCATGCTTTTAATTTAACTTTTTTTATATTTTCCTTGCAGCATAAAAACGTTTAAAAAAAGAGGACATTAAAACCAATAATCCTATATGTTTTCGTGCTTCACTGAATCAAGAGAAAATTAAGCCCCATTACTCATCTCGATCTTACACACACACACACACAGAGCTGTGGAAAAAATTAGCTGTTACGGCAAAAGTCATTTTAACAAAAGCTGCCAACCAGATTGGTGATATCTGCTTTCTTTTAAACATAAAAAAATCATTTTCGTAAAAAACAGGCCTATTCTGTACCGCAACCAGAGGACAATAGGCGTGGCACGTGACTGTACAGTATAAACAATAGGTCACTGAACCACGAAATATTCCTGCTTCTGTTTGTTATCATTCGGTTGATCCATATGTCCGATCGCGTAAAGTTTAATCCTCCATCTTTCACCCGCAAGCTACACTAACTTTCTTCGGGTCTGCACAACGCAGGGTTTATTCGCAAGAACAATCTTCTGGCACCCAATGACACACGTTAAACAAACTCCGCAGTGTTGCCATGCCAATGAAAACAAACGAAAGCTACGAGTTTCCACACGAACCCAGCATTTTTCGCAACGCTGAACGGCGACGGAAGAATTAAATTTGACTCGAAAGACTTCACTAGGACAACTACACTCTTCTTCTGTCCTCTACCAAGGCTTATAAAACTAAAAGACTAAATTATCATACCATAATCTCCTTAGAATTGCATTTCACCGTAAAACAAAATCATAATTTTCTTACTCTCGCAGTGTTCCAACTGGCGCTTTATGTTAACCGAGTGGTCAAGTTGCGACATGAAATATTTAAAAAATTATCGAGTATTTGTTAAATAAGTTGCTAGTTAGAAATATGCAACGAAGTTTTGTAAACACAAAAACCTCACAGCGTACCAACAGAACTATTCTAATCCACCGATTACAAAATTACCAAATGAAACAAATCCTCGGGTACATTAGTGTCCCAGTATAAGACATCGTAAATGTGCGTGGTACCATAACTGTAGTATTTCTGTTAAATATCCTTCCTTTGCCCTAAAATGACGCACGTTGCTGTCATAGAATAGGTAGATACACGAAAACGAAATTATATGACGGTAAATAAATATATAGCGGCACGTAAGAGTACCCGTGTGCAAAGCATCGCATCACTTCTGACCAGAGGCGTCATTTCAGGTTTTTCTTGGGGGCGGGGGGGATTTTTTTTCGGCAACAGTGACCTTGTTGCATCTTTTTTATTAATTAAGCATGTATAACTTGTAACCTTTAATAATAAAACTTTAGTTTTATGTGCTTGTGTTAGCATTACTTAAACAACAAAATACAAAAAAAAAATAATAATTTGTATAATTAAAATTCTAAATCCAGGAGGGGGCATTTGCCCCCCTCCTCCCCCCTAAATGACGCCCCTGCTTCTGACAGAGTGCTTTAAGTATATAAAATCACAACCGACTATATTTTTGTGTTTTAAAAGATGTAGCAAAAAAATTTAAATTAAAAAAGTAACAAAATATTGTTTGCATGGGTTTTTATATACTTATAATAAAGTCCTATCTCGTGACATGCAGTTTCACTGGGGATTATTTCGTTTCATTGTGTTGTTTGGTTTTTGGGGGTGTATAAACAAAAAACATGCAAATTTTCACATTGAAATGCCATCATGGGAAAACTGGCTGTTTTTTTTTTTTTTGTGAAAGAAAAATGTACTCCCAAGTAACATCTACGAAATTAACGCTGTTCCGTACAAAAATAAAATTATGTTTTTTTTTTCCTTCTGGAACGTCCTGAAGAAGACGAGCAGGTCGTTGGCCAACAGCACCTGACCTGGCGGTGTCGCGACCCGAACTCTCGCATCGACGAACGATCGTTCACTCTCGCCCTCACCTGGGCGTGCGTGTGTTTACGGAAGTTGGCGGGAGGTTCGCTCTGCTTCGACCAGGGCTCCGTGTGTTGACCCACTTCCACCGCGAACGCCCCTCGTAACTCCGGGGCTCCGACTGACCCAGTTTTCCCGTCGTCGGCTGGCTGTCGCCCTCCGCAACACGCCCTCCGTTGCGCCGCGTCTACCCAGCTCGTAAACCACATCACTCTTCTCCCTCTGCCCTAGGACCATAAAACCTGAGACCTTAGGCATGAGAGGGGTTCTTGGCTGACACATCACATCTACAGAGGGAATAAGGCTAACCCAGGGGGAGAGGGGATATTGGTTCAACCCCTTCACCCTGCAAATTAAGAATGTTTTATGTACATCTAAAACATTCCGTATAGCAATATAATAACCAGATTTATTTCTATTTACTATCTCAGCATTAAAAAATATTAAATAACACGGCTACAGTTCAAAACCCCTTTCGAAAATAATTTCTAGGTACACCCGTGACACTGGGCATTTAGTGTTTCATTTAAAGCGGGTTGTGTGACTCGTCGACAGAAAGATCGTTACAGACGGTTACACATATTTTTACGCCGCGATAGGAACTGGGAACGGAATCGCCCATGGCGTTCTAGAAGGAACTATCCAAACATCCGCCCGGGGCGACTTCGGGAAGCCACGGAAAACAGAAATCAAAATGGCAGGAGCTAGTATTCGAACCCGGATCCTACTGGATTCGTGTCCACAATGTTACCGACGCGCCACCCCTCTCTGTACTTCTGGAATGCAATGGTGACCCTGCGGTATTTCGCGAAAAGAAAAAAAAAACCTTGAAACAAGATTTATACTTTGAATTATGTTGATTTACGTAGCACGCGCTGTCAATAAGCGCAGGTATATGAAATGTAATACAGCGGTACGGAGCAGTTAGTCAGTAGTCTTGTCAGTCGAGGAAGGACGGTGAAGTCACGGACAGGCCGAGGTTGAATGCTGACCCTGTCAGCTGATTGCAGCGTGGAAGGGGTGATGGGCGGCGGAACATGTACGAGAGAAGGGGTGTGCGACGACAACCCCCTGGAAGTGCGAACGAGCGACCTTGGAAGTCGTCTCTGGCGCCAGCATCCACAAACTTCGTCCGACACACGACGAAACACCTACCGGCGATCGGTGTTAAGGGGGAGTGTTAGACAATGTTTTTGTATTTTCAGTTTTTGAGCCATAACATTTATTCAAGTTTATTATCAAACATTTCTCTTCGACAAAACATAGGGTGTATTCTTGGCAAACTGCTTGACATATATAACAATGGAATCTTTCATGAATTTGACACGCAGAATCATTGCAAGAGAATTCTTGAATGATTCTGCGTGACAAATTAATTAAAGATTCCATTATTTTTTGTGTCGAGCAATTTACCAATAATATATCCTATGCTTTATCGAAGAGAAAATGTTGATAACACAATTTTAATAAATGGTATGGCTCAAAATCTGGAAATACAATAAAATTGCCTAACACCTACACTTAATGCTCTTTAGTCCCAACGTAAAAAACATTTTCTTGACAAATTTTTTGTATGTTTGTCTTGCTTTAAATGAATGCATATTATCATGTATTGGATATTTAGTAATTTATACAAGGCAAACAAATAGTTAAAATCGTGAGGGGAGGATACTCGAAGGCAGGGTTTCACACTCCGAGTGCAGCAATGTGTCCTGGCGTTCGTGTGCATCTGCCTGTCGTGATGTATGACTTGAACCGAGGTTCTTCAATATGTAAGGGCTGTGAAAATGGGAGAGTCATGAGAAATTTCCCTGGCTTACGGCAAAGTTAGCCATGTATTCGCATGTCAAAAAAAAATAGTCGTCCGAACCCTGAGTGCCAAGCATTCTAGCCACGGACGACGATTTTCTTGCTACCAAATAAAGTAATATTTTAAAATCTAAACCTTGTCTTATAGACTTACAACTATATTTGCCGCAAAGACTACTCGCAGCTGTCAGTCGTATGCGAGTCCCTCACAGCACATAAGCAACCGAGTTCGCTCTCACTGAATTTAACTTCACGCCACTGTTCTTCTGTGCACGAAGTTATTCTGGTTTTATGTCGTCCAATGCGTTCCAGGCGCCGCGCAGTTGGCTGCAATGCGCGCGTCATACGCGACAGAAATTAAGAGCGTCGTGCACTGCAGTTTTCAGGAGTCGTATCCTTATAAGCCTGGCGACACCGCTTTGTGGGGGCGTGGCCAACAAAGGAGTTTAGGAAGGGGAAATTGGAGGGGAAGAGAGGAGTGCTGCGCTGTTTTGACCCGTCTGGTTTCCTGGAAGAGTACTGCGGGGTTGCCTACGTAGCCCGGCTGACCCCCAGCAGTAAATACGCACTCCTGCCGTTCCCTCGCAGCGCGTGTTTACAAGATGGCGTCAGCGGAGGATGAGTAAGCGGGCTCCCGCGAAACAGAATGGTTCTCCGCCGGGTTCGTGAATGACGGGTCAAGTAGCTGGCGGGCTTCCAGGTTCGGGGGAGGGTGTTCTTGTGGGCAATGGCACCACCGGCTTACCGAGTATTTGTCTCCCGCCGGCGAGTCACTGCACCACCCACCACGCACTTAGCTGGTAGTCGCTTGGTATTCCTGTCAGGTCGCCAAGCTGTGAGCATGTCTCCAGCAATACACTTGTATTAATAACCACCTGGTATTTTTACTGGACTTGATTTGAGGAAAGTACGCCGATTCTAATACATGCATACATGACGTCCCATAAGTCCGCTCTCATAGAGAAAAATTAAATCAGTGAATGTAATGGAATGTCTAAAGTTAATGACAATATCTTATGTAATGTGTACATTTGTTGCTGTAATGGCACACTGAGGTGAACACACTACTCTATGTCAACACATTACATCACCTACAACGTTCCATATTTCCCCCAAAGAGACCAGACTCATGGTGTATTCTGCATACATACATAAACACATAAACACACCCTCAAATAATACCATAACGGTCACATGACTCATGTTATCATTCACCCTACTCACGATCAATTTAAATAACATGGCCTATATTTTGTTGTTTAGCATTTTACCAGGTAGGCAGGTATAGGAAACTAACCACAAAACTTATAATTGAAAATTTTGGAATTTTAATTTCCATGAATTTTTGAATACTTGAAACTGCTCTCCTTGACTATTTCGTTTACACAGATACGATATTCTGTGTTGGAATGGTCGACACGTTATCTATGTGCACATAATGTAAAATCCAGCGTTACGTCCAACCTCAATTGCATAGGACACATTTTGACAGTTTTTTTATAAAAAAATTAATAAATTTTTTACACCAAATACCTGCTTTATTTTCTACAACGCAAGATTTCTTTACAGTATGCTAAACAGCATTCAAGATTTGTTTTATTCTCTGTAACGAAAACGTTTACTTGTGCGGGGAAAACAGCCAGCGAATTTCATACCGACCCTGCCAGACAGCAGGAGTGTTATGTGTGTCCTTGGTGGTGAGTGACCAGGCTGGCCTTCTACTGCCACGAGTGGCGGTCGAGGGACGGATAAGAAGAGATTGTTGTACAACAAGAGACTGGCGGGCGAGTGAACCTTGTGAAATATTAGCGGAGCTGTACCAGCTGGCTGCATCTGCGCTCAGTACGGCTCGTATTTTTAACGCCTCCTTTAAAACTGAGATCCTTGTGGCTAGGGTACTCCTTAACTGCAGGACTCTGTTAGCACAAAGACACTATTTTCAGCTCGAAAAAAAAAACATATCTGCATTAGTCCCTCTGGTGGTAAGATCTTGAGCGGGTGTAATTACGCCCCCCCCCCCTCCAAAAAAATATGCTTGAAAGTGTGAGTACCGTCATCTTGAGTCACTCGGAGCATTTTTTTTTTTTTTTTTCAGAATTTTTTCATATTCATGGCTACATTAAAAATACAGACAAACATGTGTAACAGATTTGAGTCAACACTGTCAAAATTAAACAGCAATAGAAGTTTTACCCAAACACAGCATAGGACACTTACTACACTTCAGACAGTAAATAGTTCAAATGTTTAGCCTTGATACTATACAATTCTGGTAACATCAGTACCCGTTTAACTGTTTCCTAAGAATGTATAGGATTACCATTCACGTATGGGAAACAATTTTACCAAATCAAGTTTCTTCACACGTATATACACCTGTGTGGTAGATTTCCAAATAATTTTTATAGTGAAGGGGTAACTTTGTCAATGTTATGTTTACATTCTATACTACCATGTGTGA
Organism: Medauroidea extradentata; assembly: GCA_003012365.1. Lineage (NCBI taxonomy): Eukaryota > Metazoa > Arthropoda > Insecta > Phasmatodea > Phasmatidae > Medauroidea > Medauroidea extradentata. The sequence goes on along the minus strand of PNEQ01002674.1, from coordinate 91,391 downwards.
AACAAATGTTCCTGAAAAATTGCTCGTTATATTATGACATGTGGCGCAATATATTTAACATTTCAGCACTAACGTTAACTGAAGGAAAACAGTAAATATGTTTACCTCAGTGCTGAAACTGACTTCTATTGTGTGTATTGAGTTTCTCCGCCCCAACTTTTCCCTTTTCCTACATAAAATAACCCGGTTCCCCGCAACCATCACAGCATTAACATGCTTATAGAGGCAATAAATACATTCTTGTGAGCATTTCGTGGATTTAATAGTACGTCCTGTGAAGGAGAAAATGTCAACATACATTCCTACTATAGGTGTGAAATACATTATCAAAAGAACAATTCTTAATGCTCTCCGAACAGTAACTAACCATTAATAAATATAGTTTTTATTGCAACCTGAGACCTTAAATCAGAACATCCTATAACAGACGTGCGTTGGTCAAATGGTACTGGAATAATTTTTCTATTCTTAAAATATTTCCTTCTTGCAGCTGTTAGTGAAAAACTATAAAGAACACGAATACATCTAGTCGAATAACTCTTCTAAAAGACGAAACTTTTCGTTAACTATTTTACCTTAGAAATTATTTTCTTGGTTGGATAAAATGTGATGCGCTACAAAATTTATTTATGTTTATTTGAAGAAGTATATACAGTCAAAGAAACTGTTTGGTGGAGTCGAAGAAACCTGCCTGACAGCAACATATTTTGTTAGAAATTTCATAGCCACTTAAGAACGTGTATAGTAGTGACTCCGCAAAATATTTCCCTCTCTGTGGTGAAGCTGTGGTGGACCCCCTTGTAGTTGAAAATACGAGGCATATGTTTAGTCGAGGATTAGGGGGAGGGGAGGAGGAAAGAGGAAATGTAAACTGTTTTAGCTCGTGACCAGTCCAACTATAAAGCGGAGCCGCCCGCTGCTGGGAACGGACGTGCTCCGAGCGGTGTTGCCACATTGTGTACAGGGAGAAACCGAAATTCTGGTACACTGTCCCACAAAATTTGTATTTTCGTCACATAATTATGGTACACTAATTTTTTATCAAACCCTTTTAAATGTTTTTTTTTCTTCGGACAGTTTGTATTCTTCGATCACTTGTTAATATGGACATAGACGTACGAGCATTGAAGATACGATTTTAGTTCTAGGATCAAAAAATAAATTCCTCTCGTACTCGGTAGCAAAATTATGTTATACTGGTGTAGAGTTCTCGTGTACTGGAAATGTTGGCCTCGGCTGGCCGATGCGCACGTGTTTCCAAACATACAACCCCCTCACCTCCCCGACTACCCTAACTACTACCCAACTCTGCCACGCCTCCAGAACTTCCTCGGCCTGGGGTAAACACCTCGAAGGACACGTCAGTCGTGAATTCCTCCTCCTTTTCCACGGGTTTTATTTCGGGGCCCGCCGCGGGCGCACGTGCGCCTGCACGCGTACGCATCCATGGGGGAAAACCTGAAGCGGGAGGGAGAGATCAAATAACCCTTAAATTTTTTTATTCGCATGCAACAAATGGTTACTTCCTTAGTCACGTGAAATAAGAAGTTTCACTGCACGAAACCATTTGGTTGTTTAATTTAAAGAGTATAGGGCCTACTGCAAAAAAAACCTGATTCTAAGCTAAAATATCTATAACGCCCATTTCGTTAAAAAAAAAAAAAAAAACGTTAGTTAGCATTGTCAGTTGCTACAAGTAACGTGTCGGACTAAAACACATGTAAATTAACTGTCACATTACTAGGATACATTGTTACAGAACGGTTTGTGGTGATATCAATCATTCTACAGAATTATTACAGATCTTTTAATGTGAAGCTGAAGATATACTGTATTCATAGAAAACGTGAATACGAATCTCAAAAGGCTACATTTCGTGCGGCAATGCGTCAAATTACTGACGTTGAAGTTAAAATGCCGGGTTGCACACCATCACAAAATAAAATACGATTAGTACTCTATCTCACGTAATGAAATGTTTTTAATATATATATATTTTTTTTTTTAAAATGGTTCTTGTCTTATACATACAAACATATTTGTCTTCAAAATGTGTCAGAAATGACCTGACCTCTCGAAGCTCGTTACCTTGTTTAATAAACATGGGAAAGTTAGTTTTAAAATTTTCGAAACTCCATATGCCTGTCTTATCTTGTTGTGGAAGAAAAAAATGTGTCTTTTAATGTTAACTAACAAGCGCTAAGTATTTTTCAATTGTACTTGCATCCTATAGTTTATGAATGTATGTATAATATACTCGTGTGTAACAAGCATGGTTTACATAAACATTATTATTGACTTATATATTTGGACATGTCTGGTATTGAACTTATGCTTCTCAAACTTAACTATACAATTATTAGTAATACATATTATATTTTTTAACATGCACCGAGTTTCTGCGTAGTACAGTAGGCCAGAACAGTATATATTAAGTGCTGAGTAAATAGTTTGTTTTTTCTCACTTAATGCTCTTACATGATGTTCTCATTTCCCACTGTCTATTCTCTTCAAAATAGACAGCTGAAGACGAACAGCCTTCCGTTCGTGTTGTCTCTTGTCTTAGTACATTAGCGAAACGGTACGATATGCTCTGTTTCCTGGTGTCCCTGCCAGGAACGAAGAGAGAGGAAAAAATAGCGAGAGATCGTTGCTCCTCTCGAAGACATGCGTCATTTGACTATCCGTGTCACTACGCGACTTGTCCATCAAGTTGAAGGGCCATGACTAGAGTTTCGTCGATTTAACGGATTCACCTGGCAGCAACCTAGCTTTCTCAATCATATACACGCACCGGCTACAGTTGATTATTCGTTGGGATATAACATTACAAGCGGAAGCGATAATAGTACGAGTTATTTTCTTATTTGCTACTGGAATTGCAGTAGTAAAAGCGTTTCGTAACAGCTGTCAGCTAATCACAGACGTGACATTGGAGTATACGTTATTGACGTCCAACCTGACCTGAAATATATCTCCGAAATTGACGTACCTCTAGTCATGGCTAGAGTCCCGGAAATTTCGCGGATTCGTATGAGAAGACGTTAGATTTCAAACTCCTTACACGGTTATTACTTTTGGGATCGGGTCATGGTTAGAGATGACGGCATATCGCGAAAATGTTTTGTGCCAACATACCCTTGAAAACGCTGTAGTTAATTTCAACACATATTATTGAGTAATATACATCTGATACAACATAGCTGTCTGCAGACCAATAACAGTCATCAAACATTACAATATCGGGATTCTTATTGGATCAGTCAAATAGGACAACAGTTCCACGTACAAGCGAAAGTCAGTAATCTTCTGGTAAGCTGAACGTGTGTTGAAACACGGCAAGCTGTCAAGTTTTCCCGCGATAAACCGTCATCTCTAGTCATGGTTACAGAAGTTGTTCCTTGAGGACTGTCTACCAATGGCAGACATGCATGAAAACACTCACTGGCTTGCAGAATACTTTGTCATTTGTACAACTCGCCTCTCACTGGTAACTGCCGGAGCTCCACACGCCGCTTGCCGGCCCTGAGAGGCGGCCACCTCAAAAACAATGCCGGATAAGCATCCTGAATGATGGAGAAGATGTTTCAGTATTGCAATGCTCGTAATATAATTTTAGTTAGTTCGTTTAAATTTGCAACATACTTAATAAAATTATTTGTTAATTACATGCTTTAGCACACGTGCAAAATTTATTTCGTTGTATTTTACTGTGACATTAATTTTTCGTCGTATAAATATTCTAATTCGGAGGAGGGTAACTTCGGTAATTTTCGGTTAAGAATTCGTTTTCCCTATTTCAGTCAGAAGGGCGTGGTCCTAGCCCAAACAACCCTTGATGCACTTGGGAATGTGGAGGAGTGAAGTAGAGAGAGAGAGAAAAATAGAGAGAGAGAGAGAGAATTGCAGTACTTGCGCCACCCCTGCGCCGAGGCTATATTTACATCCCGAACCGCATTCCCGACTGTAGCCGGGCGAATTATTTCAGTCGGTGCCCGGCGGGCGCACGGACCCGTGACGTCACTCGGGCGGCCGAGGCGAGTTTGCAGTGCGTCATGTTGCCTGCCCTGGCCCGCCCCCGTGACCGCTCATGTTGGCAGGCCTGCGGGGTCCGCTGCCGCTTCTGCGCCGCAGTCGACTTACAAGTTACTCCCTTATTCACTGCATGCGTAATTTTGCTCACATGATATTTTTCTCCGTAGAACATGTTTTTGTACATTTTTTCCAGCCATTTTTGGGGGCTATAATACATTATTGTACATTTAGTTCTGTGCCGCAACAGTTAATTTTTTGCTTAGGTTGTGTGTATTTATGAAGAACAAACGAATCAGGGAACCCCGTTGCCGTAGGAAAATACGAAGCGCTAGTAATACCAACCTTGTCTGCAGTGTTGCCAGACCTTAGGCCCTCACCTTCAATGAGCCTATGTACTGCACATGTAAACTTAGGACCTATTCAATGGACGCCAATGGTTAGGTTAAGCTACTTATCCCTCAAAAATTTTATCACTAGTTGGTATTGTAAACTCTATAACTGAGTTGCAATTTATTGAGAATTATATCAACCCTTCATCTTAAATGTCAAATATTTGCTTTATGTTTTGCAGTCCCAGATAACCATAAGTATTTGTCACAAATAACTTCTTAAGCTTAAATGTTTATCTGTGAAGAATTTGGGAGTCGGTTGCCTTTCAGTTTCTTCTTCCATTCCCGCCAAAACATTGCACAAGAGTACGATTATTATCGGATTGAAATGTAAAGGGTTTTATTGCTACTCGTTCTTACCCTGCAATCCGATTTTTTCTGTAACCTACTTGTGTAGAAAGTCTCGTACTGAACCTGTAAACAAGAAAAACGTCGCACAAATACACATGGTCATTAGTGCTACGGACGTAAAAAACAGATAACCTTTGAAAACTGGTTGTGAGGACCGAAACGGTGTCGCAAGACCTAGTTGTTTGTCCGTCAAGCGTATCAATAGATCCTACTATTTATGCAACTGTCTAATGCCACATTAAATACGCAAACTATTTGATCGTATCTGGTGATGTTAGTAATTTACTCTCAGCACTTGACTTGATTTAGTTTTTTGGACATACTTCATTGCGATGCAAATGTCTACCAAAGAAAAGTACAGAGAATACGAAAACAAAAAAGCAAAGTGTGCTTTAGCCAACATGATACACACACAGCATAAAATTCCATAAATTGAATTTGGTCAAATAAAACAAGAAAAACCAAGCAACGGAAATAAGCAGGAAAAAACCATACACCACCAAAGCATACAACACAGCTTGGAGGCCTGCTTTGGCAAAACGACAAACATATAAAAATATATTAAACAGAAACATACGACACAACAATTAGACGAAACAAAACGCTGTAGTGGTCCAGACACAAACAGAAAAATTACGTTTTTCTGGAACTGGAATCTGTCCCCGTCTTCAGGCAAAGGCACACGAGTGTGATTGATTCGCAATGGAGTATGTAAAGATTCGCAATGGAGTATGTAAAAAAACTAAATCTAGTCTCGCGCTACAGTTGCACAACATTCATTCAAAGATGATAGCACTCATAACATGGGCTTATTGTGTACCTCGCAAAGTTCAAGCAAATAGAAATAACTTAGCACAGTTTGGCATCACTGCTGGGCTTACTTTTTGGCAGCCACACAGAATGGTTATGACGCAGGTTAGCCTTGGTAGTGGGAACACGACGGTTACGCAAACATCAATGATTGAGAATCTTATTAACTTCGGTAAAGGTCACCGTGTGAATCTGCGTTTTTGTCGCGAGGAAATTTACCAGAGAAGACAACGGTGTAAGATCCATTCCGGATGCGATCTGGAGAAAGATACTGCTTGATTTTTTTTTAACCTGGGTTAGCTAATCGCCGGATTATCGTTGACAAATAACGACTTCTTAGGTGCCGTCTGGGCGGCCATACTTCGCGCGTTCTAGGTACAGAAATGCGATGCGTCCAATTGACCAAAATTCATAATTTCGTAAGACGAAGTGTTAATTTTGTTGACGTCACTTATGACTTCATTTTCCACTTGTTTAGTTAGTTAATTTTTGCTCTCACGGTCATCCCCATAGCGGCACGTCATAGAGTACATTTTCAAGCAACAGAACATACAAGTAACAAATTTAAATACTTATTTCTGAAATTAGATATTATTGACCATATGCTAAAATAATTTTAAAAAACAATAAAATGCCTTTGTCTTTTTAAAAAAATCTGAAACCCATACAAATTTTCTTTATTGATCGCAATGTACGAAATATAGTGTAATTAGAGAGACTGATGAATCGCGGGAAAGGGTAACATATTGCTGGTTTACAATGTGACGTTCTCGTTTCCATGGTTTTTTTTTAAATTCGTTATTCGTATGTTTCTATTCGACTGTACCAATAAGACTCCTAGTACGTTATTCTTACAGCCATTGATTTTTGGTGATAGGAATTTCGCACCGCAGTGTTTTAGTTCATTGCGTGCACATAGGCAGCTCTGCTTTCGTGGTTATTGGCAGCGATTCTTTGTGCAGATGCGTAACTTATTTGGCTGCGCCAATCAGGAAAAGGTTATTGTGACAACATAATTCTGTGGTTGCAGATGGAACCCTAAGACACTGAATGTTAAAAATCATTCTATCGCTGAAAATTAGGGTCACGATCTTTTCGCGTAAAGAACTTTGCCCCAGATAGTTTTAGTGCCTTGCTTTGCAGTTCAACTTCATGGTCAGTGAATGAATGTTTAACTCCAACGTTGTCTTGGTATCCTACCGGCAAATCGCCGACGAGTTGTTGAAGTAACCTTACTGTGACTGGAACAGTCAAATGGGTGACGTCACTTCATAAAGACACGCTGCCAATCACCATGAAGCAGTACTTCATATCTGCACGTAAGGCACTGAATGAAACTAGGGCAAAATTATTTTCATTACGAATTAGTAGGTTTACAGTTCATGATTCAATACTAAAACATGCTATAGTTAGAGGCGAGAGTATTTCTCGTGTTAATCTGGCAACAGCCTAGACTTCTCAGACCCATACACACTGTCCAAAGTCAAATATCCATTGGCTTCTAACCATAACACGTGTTGCCACCAAGACTTGTTTCCCTATTTATCACTGGCTTGCAGTCGTCAGAGATATGTTAAACAGATGCCGTCTATTCACTGAAGAAGTAGTGAAGTATACATTATTGGCATTCAACTTGACCTAGAATCAAAACACGAAATAATCGTGCCTGTAGCTATAGTGTATTAGAGGCAATCTTCTTATCAAATAATTTGACGATTTGTGACAATCTCCTGAGTGTAAAGAAACTTAGAGGGTTTCTTTTTTCTGCGGGGAAAACCCATCTTGTCGGCTCGGGGGTCCGACATAGAAGCATCGCACCTCGCTGGTCCGTTGAATGTGGCGAGCCAAGGTCCGGGACGCTGCCATTGGTCGGGGCCAGGGGTGGGCGGGGCACAGATCTCAGCAGGAGGTCGGGCGGATATAGCACCCAGCTGGCGCGTCGCCTCGACTGCCGTCGTGCCGCTGAAAACAATCCCGCCGACTTCTTGAGCAGATAACATATTTACCGACAACACTTGCCGAGACGTCGCCACGACCCCGGCCCTTCGGCGCATTTCTTTACTAAGGGTGTTCTAGTGGGAAAATATTACGGTTTTATATTTGTACGAAATAGTGTTAGTTTTACAGGCGTTACTTAGGAGTACATTTTCCTTGCACAAAAAAAATAGCGTAGCCAGTTTTCCCGTAACGGCATTTCAAATCCAAAATTAGAATATTTTCACTTAATAAAAACTTGTTTTGTATGTAAAAACATTTCTGAAGTTTGCAAAATTGTTGTTACTTTTAGCAATTTTTCTTAAATAAAAATGTTTCATTATCTATTTTCGTATGCTTCAAGCTGTGACATATAGTTAGTTTTGATGTGACTTTCTTTTTCCATTTCATTATGTTTACTGATCTTATAGCTTAGCCGTGTTTGAGTCTCTAAGCGCTGGTAGGCGGCGCCTTGAGTAGCCATTAACCTCTCTATTGGTTGATTTTCTTGTTTTGCTTGCCGATTTTTCTTTCACGTCCGATTATTCTAAAACTACCTATTGATATTAATCTTTAGTTGAAATAAAATAACTGAACTAACTTACGTGGTTATGTTGTTTTTTTACCAACAAAACGGATCATTCTTGTTCGATTACATAAAAAAATAACTATAATATGCAGAACCATTCTTGACGTTGGAGGTCCCATCTTCTCGACAAAACTTTTTCCTCAATTTCCGCGATAACATGACGCACCCTACGTGACTGAATGTTATTATGCAAATATTACGAGATTCAGTAAATAAATCAAGCTTTAAGAGAATAATTATCACGATATTATTTATCCTGAAAATGCGTTGAATATTTTCTTGGTGTGTTGACATGTCGTTTAGCGGTGTCCTAAATTTTCCAGTGTTTTATATCACATCACGAGCAGTCAATAACGAGTGTGGTCTCTCAACGGTAACGCGTTGTATTCACACTCGGAAAGATCCGGGTTCGATCCCCGGTTCCGTTCATGTTGATTTCCGTTTCCCAAAATCGCTCGAGAGGATATTTTTTTTGTGATTGTTCTATACCAAAGACACAGACGGTTTCTATCCCAAAGGCAGCGTATCTAATGACTTCACTTTCGACGATGAAGTTATAGGCCTATCACCAAAATACCCTTTAAAACACTGTAATTTCGTGCAACATGTACGATTGGGTGACGTACAGTACGTCTAACACAACGTATCTGTCTACAAACCAATAACAGGCATCAAATATTACAGTAGCGTCATTCTTATTGGCTAAGTCAAATAGGGTATCAGCTCCACGTACAAACCAAAGTCAGTAATATTTTGATAAGCTGGACGTAACTTGAAACTCATCAGACATCCAAGTCTTCCTGCGATAATTTAGTATACCTTTCCTTACGTAGCACTGTGTGTTTATAGTCAGAAAACTCATTACATATTATGTAGGCTATCTCAGTAAATTATGTTTTTATTTAGCCTGTCGGGTGACGGCTGGGAAGGTGCTAGCCATGAAGATGCCATATGAGGATGCATACTCGATTTCGCGACGCGGAAATTTTTTTTTTAATTTACCGTCGGCGCCGAGTCGCCTGACGCCAGTTGTGTACGTACGCGCGGACGTCCAAGGACGTCGAGGAGGGCGCTTCGTTAGTGTTCTCGTCGCGAGGCATGTGTTCACGATCGCTGTCGTCCAGGAAGTCGACGCGGCTGCCACCGAGCTATGAGCGTCGGCATGGCGGCGCGGCGAGGTAAAAGACGTCACCGAGGTAATAAAGTAGAGAACGTATGACGGTAGCGGCGACCACTTGCCGCAGTCTTGCCAACAACACCCAGAAACTTTGTCAAAAACAAACCAAAATTATGTTCAAAACAACTATATTTATGTAGACTACTAAATGTTTGCCGCGACTACGTTCGTGTGGTGTTCAATTCAATGCTAATTTTTTTGGGTACATCGTTCTGTCCCCTGCCCCTTTTGCTCCTCCTTATATATATATATATATATATATATATATATATATATATATATATATATATATATA
>PNEQ01002674.1:68369-81671 GCA_003012365.1 Medauroidea extradentata | reverse complement strand
GACTGGTATCAGCTCGTGGGGATAACTGATCAAGTATCACTTACACAGTTATCGACCGGGTTCTAAAATTATTAAATTAAAAATATTTACTAAACAAGAGCAGTTAGGAGTATAAAGAAAATAGATAAAAACCTATTCGCAAACTTACCGAATGTATATACAAAATTTCATTGAAAACGGTTAAGCCGTTTCGGAAGAGTATGGAAACAAACACTGTGACACGAGAATTATATATTTATATATATAATCACGAACGCACGCACAGCATTTCACCAAAATATCATCGCAATCGGATGAATGCTATAGGAACGCATGCGTTACAAATACGCATACAGCAATGGTTTTTATTCATACCTAGTGATCTTGGATAAACAGAACGCTTTTGAAAATCCTAGGAATTCTGCCTCCTTACAGCGAAATTATTGTTAATTTCCACCCTTTATTAATAAAAACACAGCCATGTAAGAAATAAACGCAATATATAGATTTCGACCAACTCAGAATTCAATTTTATGTTTATAAAATGTCATCACTTAAAAGTGAATCACCTATGTCAGAGGTTTTGTTATCATAAAATCGTTATTTGGTGTCTGAAATATCATTAAACTAACTCAAGGCTCGTGTCAAAATTAATTTAAGAAACCAATCAAAAATTTACTTGAAAAAAAAATTTTAACCCACGAGATTTCCCGCAAGCGAAGGCAATCAAACGGTTTCATTCTTACCGATTGACATTGTTTCTCAAAACAACAAAATGTAGTCGTAAAACAGCTGTGGAAGCGGAAACTTGTAATAACGTGGCACGGGTATACATGATATCCATAAATATCTTAGACTTTTATAAGTATAAAACTAAACTAGACAATAAAAAAATGTATTCCACATGTGACAATATAATTGATGCAGATTTTTACATCATTTGTACACGTCAGCATGTGACCCTTAGTGAAGCTAACGACGTCAAGCCGGTATTCAATGTCCATCCATGTACCCTCCGACATCCCTATGATGCATTGCGAATGCGTGTCTTCAAGTCCCGCAGGTCTGTTACCTCGGTTCTCTGCACTTGATTCTTTACAAAACCCCACAGGCTGCAGGTGGTGCAGTTGAGGAAAAGCAAATTCTTGTTACATGTCCAGGTAAACACCATTGTTGACTGTAGACTCGACGAAAAATAATGGACGAACAATGATTGCGCATATGTTCACAACACCAATTGGTTTTGGGACTGTCTATTTCTGTCATTTGTATCTCGAGAAATCTCTGATCCCCAGATATGAACGTCGTGACGATTCTGTTTGCTTGATACATCATGAAAAGTTGACTCATAGGAGGAACAAATCTTTTGGAAGTCATTGTTTGTGTCAATGTTGGCTAACATTTCCACTGAAAACTACTAGCGCTGAGGTTTGCTGGTAGACTTTAGTGCTTGAACCAGGGTCTGTGCAGTGTTGAGCTTGGCATTTCAAACTATCTGACGGCCGTAAGAACTGGTTTTGTCGGAGTCTTTGCAAACGCTTGCAGTATCTGGTTCACAGTGGCGTCTGAAACAGATAATCAACCAGCCCCCTGTTTGTGGAGAACATAAACTGTTTCCATAAATGATATGTTCCACGACTGTACAGTTAGTCGGGACAGTGGGTTGCCTTCCATACTGTGTCCGAAAGTTTCTTTGCACTTTGGATATCTGACGTCTCTATGAACAAGACTACACTCTGAGGTTTCTCCTGTGATGTTCGCAGTTTTTTTTGTCGAATTTGTGTCGCCTGGATGAAGAAAATAATGTTACGAGTTTAAAATGTTTGTATATGTCTCGTACAGTTTTAAAGTTACCGAAGTCTAAAGTAGTAAAGACAATTTATGGACAACTTGTTTGAAAGGTGGGGGGATCATTAGGGCCCCTTGGCGCCGCAGGCAGTGATGTACGTCGTCAAGTGGTCGAAGACGTCGCCTGAATGGTCGACGGCATGGCGCCTCCAGCCGGACATCACACCCTCCCCCTCCCACCAACATCCTGCTCTCAGTCGCTGACGCCTTCTGCGGTGCTAAATCCAGCCTCGAGGTCACCATCTGGAGCCGGCGATGCCCCACTCGTCCTCCAAGAACAAACAAGCTGTTGTGCCGAGCGCGAAATGAGTCCGATATATCGCCTTTTATGATCATACCACTCCTTACCTTCCTAAGAACATACTGAGAAATGTATTTCCGGACAGTGCTGAGCTAGAATTTTTCTTCCTAAAAAGTAGAAGTAGAAAGAATTGATCGTTACACAAAATCACACAAAATAAACATAACAACAGTGTAACTGGTAAGCTCAGCATACATATTTAAAACCTAAGAGAAGAATAATTTTAAAAAATATTTTCATAATGATTTATAAGTGCTGACTTCTTGGACATTCATCAAGAAGTACATGTCACTGTTCAAGATTTATGTATTTCCAAAAGGCAAAAAAGACAAGTTAACGCTAAAAATGTTAATGGAGACCTGAAAGATTGTGGAAGTCGCCAATCCAAAAATTAACCTTATGTATAAGGTTTTGTCATCTTTGTGATCACTTATTTTGCGTAAACGATGCATTCATTTGTGTAATCTTTTGTGCTGGAATAGGTGTTACAAAATTTCAGCATCCCAAATCGTTTACCAGAAACATACTCCGGCAGTATTTTTTGCTTATAAAGTTGGCAAAATGTTTTCTGTCGTATCTTGCTTAGCTAGTTTTCATCAGCTTTCCTTACATCGTGGAGGTCGTTCTGCCTTAACTTGTTGTCTTTGCTAGCATCTCTCGAGACGCCCGGATGGGGAACTCCGTTACTATTAGCTTCCTTGTTTACCAGAGCGCAAGATCCCTGGAATATTCCAGGAGTCCCGAAGCCGGAGGTTTAATAATATCACGTTTTGGCATGCACTCGCGTAGGCGATCGAATATATCACACACCGCATCCCGTCCCTCAAAGAGGTCCCGCTTGACGCGGTACAAAATAAACACCCGGAGTCACAGAGTACCTAAACTTACAGAAGCGATATTGTAGACTGTGTCGCGTACTCCAAGTCATATATCTCACACTACGTAAGAACGGAGATGTGAATGTACCATAAAAATATCTACCAACAGCATTACGGAATAAAATGAACATCTTGAGGACGGTACCCGAGGAATAAGGCATCTCACTACGGATGCCAACTTACTAGTGGAAGTCCTTAGGCATCTACTTACCCCGAAGGACGTCATTACATGAGGCCCTACAATGGAGAAGCGCCGAAGTGAGAAGGGAGATCCCTGAGAAAACCCGCTGGCCAGCGACATCGTCCGGCCCAATTTCCCAAGTGCGAAAATCCAAGGATCGACCCCGCCCGGTGATCGAACCCAGATCGCCTTTGTTGGAGGCGAATGGTCTGACCACTCGACCACCATCAGCCAATCTGAAGCTGCAGACGAGGGCGCCAAAACGAGACTAGCCAAGACGAAATCGACCACTATTTTTCCACACATTTGCACAAAATACGCTGCTGCAGATAAGCTGCGGGGAAACAAATACAATCTAGAGGTTAAATGTATAGGCTTGAATATTTTTTTGCCAAATAAATTCTGATCAGCTGTTTTTAAAAACACAGTATGTGTGTTATAAACATGATTTTGGTATTTCTTAAAATTGCTAAAATAAAATCGTCACTTTCATACCTGATTCGTAAAACAGAGTCAGAGAATAACTCTTCTTGCATTTGAGCCATGCGGTTTTAAATAATATAATAGAGCTGACACGTAATGTTCCGTAGAAAACAATGCTACAGCGATATCGCTGCACAAGAAATCTAGTGCTCTGTACATTAGGACGGAATTCTTTTTTAACTCGCGTGTAAAATTGTTTAAAAAATGCCTTACCACTGAATGAATAGTGATGCAGACGTGAAATGACGTGGCGGCACATTTGATACGGGCGAACTTCATCCCTTATTGGCTGCCCGAGGAAGTTGATGCCAGCCACGTGTATGTTCGGCTCCTGCGTGTTACAGCAGGTTTCCTATTGGTCTGGCTGCCGGCTTGCGGGGCAGTTGATTGGCGGTAGGATTTTCCACCATTTTGCTGGCGTGTGTCTGAGGTACGATTACCTACCGGCTGTTTCGTTTCTGTATTCCTAAACATTCTGCGCTGCTGCCCTGGTGGGAGAGAGTGGTGATATGCAGAGTGATTGCGGAAAATGGGGTTGAGTGTTGAGGGGGAATGTGTATTCCGTCGACCCACAGCGACGTAATAAATCGGCAGCGCTCGTGCTGCAGAATGCGGCCGGAGCTAATTGATGTTTACGCGGTCGCTTCCTAGACCGGGAATCGCCGACGGCACACGGAAGAGTTCAGAGACTAGGGCGTAAACAAGACCGGCCCGGGGGTTACCGACGCGAGGGCGTCTACTCCCCTTGCTGACCCAGTGCGACCAGGAAGCCAACCACCTTCTGGGGGCCAAGGCCGACCCCTCTCCAACCGGAGCGGGACTCATCCCTTTCAGAAGCCTGCTTCCTGATACACTGACCCCGTAGCCTGCTCGTTTACCCGCCTTTAAAAGAGAACCCCTTCGGGCGCAAGAGTATATATAGACAACCCCGCGGTAAGTGCCGAGCTGCCAGCAGACACGATTAGCGCATCCCGCCGTAAATACTGTCTACTTTTACCTCTCGGTCATCAGCTTCGACTGCATTGCCGCGTGAGTAATTCGACCCCGTTCCGTAATCCCCCTAGAGCTGCATGAACACCTTTAGAGGCTGGTGTGTGTCGAGTGAGACGGTTTACAAATACGGACACCTGTTTTTTTTTTTACCTTTGTATAACTTACTTTTCCCACTCGTGTCAGCAGTCGGATACGTGAATTACGAAGGATCGGCTTCGAGGTCCGCCGGTCAAATTTGGGTAACAGATTGTCGTTCAGATATAAGAGAAACTGCCCTTTGTGTATGTAGCGTTGGAGTCAATTCCCATCATTTTTTTTTTTCGGAAGTTAGCTGACTTATCTTTTACAGTTGCGGTATATTGGATAACATTCACGGATTGAGAATCTTGTTCAATGATCTCCACTTTATTATTTTAAAATGTAACGTAGTTAATTAAATAATTAATTTTGAGGATTTTTATTCGTAGCAAAAGTTCACATAGTGGTTCACTGAATGACTGTGTGTGTGTGTGTGTATATAAATACATACATATATATATATATATATATATATATATATATATATAGAGAGAGAGAGAGGGGGGGGGAAGAGAGAAGAAAGAGAGAGAGTGTGTGTGTTAGTGTTAAAAGATTAGGCTATAAATCTATAATACGTTGAGGTATTTGATTTGGTCCAATGATTTTATTTAGTCCAATGACAACATATTTTGCTGATTTTGGCATATTTTCATAGCAAAACTGGTGATAATTTGGGAGTAAAAATCTAAAAAAATGTACAAATGATTATATTTTTGTGACAAAACAATGAAAGGGTTATTTCATATGAAGAATGTGTTTTAAGAAAAAAAATTCCAGAATCACTGTAAAATTATCGGGCTTGGTCTTAACGTGAGTTGAATGTTACTGAAGGGCGTGGGCGGAGTGAGATCTAGAGGAACTTCATCTCCTCGTAAACGCCCACCAGCTCGGTTGAATGGACCTTCCATATTGCTCCGTCGCGGCTGCCTGGAATTCCTTTGTAGTCTAGAGAACATTGGCGCGGGGGACACGACATGCGGTCAACGTACTTTCCAGGAATGCTCTCATCTCTCTTATCGATCCTCTTTCCAGCCATGGAGCTCCGGATGCATTGTCTGACTGTGTGTTAGCTATTCAATCACGGAACTTGTAAGGATGTTGATATCAATGGATTTATATCGAAAATTTTTGTAGGTTTCGATTTACTGCACCTACGTCTGTTTTCGATACTGTATTTGTAACACTGTGTTAAGAGTAAGTAGTAATGTTTTTACTGAATATTTAGGACATTTACAAAATTATAAAAAAACTACTTAAATACAACAACGAACATTCTATACTTCACAATTATATAAATTTGAGGGTTTAGAAGTAAATAGGAAAACATATAAAGAAAATATCTACCCGAGACAAAAGTCTGTCTTCCAGTCTGCTAGAAGACAGTTTAGATACTATAATTTATAAATTGATCTTAAGGCCTTGTTACGGAGTTTTGAAGTGATTTCGAAAATATTTTTTTTATTGCTACCTAATACTCCTATCGAAATTTCGCTGCACAGCTTTGACACTTATATGTTATAATTTGTAGCTGAATTTTTTTGTAGAATAATACTGAAAGGATTTTTAGATTTCATTACCCAAAGTACCACGTTTTTCGTCGTGAAAATAAGCAAAAATGAAGGAAATTATTTTTTTGCTGGCGAATGGTACATTATTTAAAAAAAATTCGTCCACAGTATTGTGCATCGTGTGATTGCACATTGAATCAAATTTTTTCAAAACTTTTGGTTAAAAAATATTGAGTTATTGGCACCAGTCTGAAAAAAAACTCGGGAACAAGCCCTTAAACGGTTTCTTATAAATAATGATCACTTAATTGAAATAACCTAAAAAAATCTTTATGAATGATGCACCGGCCAATAATAAAGGACAGCACATTACGAAAGTTACGCGTTAAATAAAAGTTTACTACGATCGCGCCAATCACTGATAAATAGTTTTCCCATAATGCCAGCACACATGAACACAGCACACGGGCAGTTATGACCTGCAAGGTTGTTTGGTCATTTGGTCACTTATAGTGCAGAACCAGCGCATGTGACTATTTTCAAATGCATAATTTAACTTTCACCGAAGCCGCAAATCACCACTGGTAACGGGCACAGCAGTTGCAAGTCACTTAATTAAATTATATTCAATATGGCAACTTCTCTTACCGCTCACTGCTGTAATGCCTTGTTGCCACAAAAGGAAACGTATGAAGGACTGCTAGGTGCTTGGAGTTCTCAGCTAGGATAGCTAGTTGCAAGTCTGCGCCTTCGTTCAATTCTCATTCGGCAGGATTCCCAGTAAATATGCTTGGAGAATTTTACCATCTTCAGTATCGTAACCATATGCTTGATCCACCACTAGAAACACAGAAATTTGGTGAATGAATTTCAATACATGTAGTATTTTTAACTCAAGTGCATGTGAGACCGTTTCGTGGTTCGGTTACTCTTCTCGATTTTCTTTAGGGCCCGGTAGTTTTCGCGAAAAGATTTTTGCAGCACTTTGTTTCAGTGCCTTACGTGCGCACCTGCATCTCTGCTATGTGATCATTGATTGGATGACTTAACATACAACATCTGGAGGTTAAACCCGCAAATCACATACGTGTTGTGTGGCAGTTATCCGTGTACTGATTGGCACAGTCAAATGAATAACAACTCTGTTCAAAAACACTCTGCCAATAATCATGAAGTTCAGCTGCAGGTGTACACGTAAGACACTGAAACGAAGTGGGGCAAAAAACTTTTCGCGAGAACTACCGGGCCCTAATTTTCGTTCTTGGGGACTATGACTTCGGACCAGTAACGTTAATGAAAAACTTTAGCCCTAGCTTATTTGAATGCCTTACGTTATGTCGTTCTGCCTCGTGGGTTTTCCCAGTGTGTGTTTGGGCACAGACGTCTCTCATTTGACTGTGCCAATCAAAACAAAGGTATTGAGACTTCAAACGCCGGTGATTTACGGGTAGACCCCCATAACACTGAGAGTTAAAAACATCTAGTAACTGACCATGAAGCGGAGCTTCAGATGAGCACTGAGGAATTGAAACAAGTTGGTGAAAAACCTTTTCGCGAAAATTTTCGGTCACTCTACATGTACAATTAACTGCAGTAGTCACTGGCATGATCAGAAGCCAAGACAGGGTGGACACATTGCAATTCTTAACATTAATGGCCGTGGAGTACAATCAGATGATCGTGGTCTCAATCCATCAAAGCACTTTACTTTTCAGAATTAGTTTGGAATAGCCTAGCTTGCACAATCTGGTAAATAAGGCAGTTATCTTTTCCCTTAGTACGCAAAGTGCTATTAGTAGAAAACCTTAAATTAAAGGTATCCCTGTTTTTCGCGAAAAAAATTTTGCCTCACTTTGTTTCGGAGTCTTACGTCGACATCTGTAGTTCTGCTTCTTGGTCAGTGATTCTACCGGCAGTGACCAAGTGATCAGTGACCAGTGATCAGTGACTCTACCGGCAAATCCAGGAACGATGTTGTAATTGGCTCAGTCAAATGAGATACGGCTCTTCACCTAGACACGCTACCAATAACCACGAAGCAGAATTGCAGGCGTGCACGTAAGGCACTGAAACAAAGTGTGGCAGAATTCTTTTCGCGAAAAACAGGGGTCCCTAATAAATTATACGTTAAGATTTTTGCACCAGGTTTTTTAAATGCCTTATGGGCACATCCCCAACTGTGCTTCATGCGTTTTGGAATTCTACCCGCAAATCACAGACGCGTGGTGTCGCAGGAAATTTACTCTGATTGGCACAGTCAAATGAGCGATGCCTCTGCACAAAGATACACACTGCCAATAATCATGAAGTACAGCTACAGATCCGGAAGCAAGTTAGTGCAAAATTCTTTTCACTAAAAAGTTGTGACTCTGGTAATTGATAAAATGAACATGCTGCATATTAATTTGTGACGCGTCTGACAATTTCGTTCCCTGTAGTATGGAAGTTTCTTAAGAGAAGGCACTCCCTCGAGCGGAATATGACGCAGATGGTAGCGGCACGGCGATGTTGTAGTTTCCTTCGAGGATCAGAGTCAAATCTCTGAAGGGCGCAGGTGAGAGCGAGACGGACGACCTTGTTCTGAAACGAACCGGGGCGCACAGGTGCGCTGAGCGACCGCCAACTGCTCAATTGGCTAGCTCCGGCATCCGCTGCTTCCTGCCCCGAGCCTCTATTGGCCTCTCGACCTTAGGAAAATTACTGGGCGCAGCAGGAGGTCGCGTTATGGCGGAAGACATGCACTGCAGAAACTCCCGACGTGTAGAGTCACGAGGTTGCCGCGAAACGATTTTTACACATTTTGGTTTCACTCAGTGGCGGCTGCAGGGTTGTTGGCAGGTAGGGCACAAGTTGCCGAGAACTGTACACTCGTGTGAACTTTCCGCGTAAAGAATCCCTCCCCCCTTCAGTTTTATTCAGTTACGTACGTACACATCTGCAGTTCTGCTCCGCTGTTAGTGATTGGATGTTTTAGTTCTCACGTGTTTTAGGGTTATACACGCAAGTCGCAGACGTTTGGTGTTGCAGTACCATTATTGTGATTGGCACAGTCAAATAAGAGACGTCACATCGCGAAGACAAGCTACTGATAACAGTACAGCAAAACTGCATACGTGCATTTACTACTTATGCACTTGGCGTGTTGTTAACGAAACTCTTCTTTGAGGACTGTGAACCAATAGCATACTTGCATGAAAACACTCGTTGACTCCAGCACTACTTTGTCATATGTACAGCTGGACACTTACTGGAGCAGCAGCCAATGTACAAGTATCTGAGGACATAGTATACACAGGACTGTGGAGTTCAGCCTGTCGGTCTTTGAACCCGTGAATTTCTTAATTTCTACTTATTTAAAGGATTATACTTAACCTGGCTGCAGCGGCGAGTTCTGTCCCGGAATTTTTCTCATATGAGAAATATGCCGGACGTTGCCACTGGCCAGTGGATTTTCTCGGGGTAGTCAAGTTTTCCCCGTCCCTTGCTCCACACTCATCCCAAGTCATGTCATCCAATCTTCGGGCTGGACGGGCGACAGGCATGTCTCGCTAGTCGAGCAGCCTGCCTAGCCTTCACCCCGGCCTTCTCACATAGCGAATGTGAACTAGTCTAAAGGAGGGAATACGTGGTGGATTTTCATTTTCACTTAACTTGGCTACAGACTTTAAACTTAAATATAGGTGGTTCAGGATAAGTAAGCACTTTTAAAACCTACGTAATTTTATTTTCTTTTAGATAATTGATACTTTCCTGCCAATTTTTTAATGTAAACAGAGTAACCTAAAAACAATCATAGTGTAGTCAAAAGTTGACTTTTGAGATCATAATAAATATTTTTTCTTTATTATTATTCTAGAAAAGGTGATCTTTAAAAGAGCTTAGTTCATCGCGAATCACCTATAACGACTAAGTATTAAGGTTTTCTATGGCGTGTTTCATAAATTGTGAACCACGCCAAATTAAACTGTGATAAATATTTTCTGTAACTCATAGCATTGTTTTTTATGACTATAAAGAGAGGTTAATCACGGAGAAAGTAATGTAGTAATAGTGGTATCCGACACTCTTATTTCATTATTTTGTTTTCCACTTTATTAGGACAATGGGGATTACGGTACACCCCTGCTAGACTTTTTTTGCCTGCAGACAAAACCATGTCAAATCGCTGCCGAAATTTAACTAATGCAAAAAATCCCACAGAGTTTGAGGAAAATGTTTGGCCACGAATTTTGTCATGATTTCTTACTTTCTCTATTAAAGATTTAGCAAAGTGTTTTGGTATCGAAATATTTATTTTTAAACATTTAAACATAAGGTACCTGTACCGAATGTGGCCCGCTTAGGGTTCTAAAATAATGTGTGCCTAACTCAATAATTATGTTACTAATATAACACAGGGATCATGTAATACAGATATTTATTATGGATGTTGTATGTTCATATTGAAGACCAGTGTACCACATTGATCTCGGCATTACCACACAATGGCGAATAGTGGGCCATATTGAGAACTGGGCCATTTTAGGTACAGGTACTTTATATTTTAAATAAATATTGTTTCACACATTAACTGTACGTTGTTTCAGTAGTTTGCCTCTATTTTAGCTAGTATATTGTACATGGTTATATCCGTATTCAGGTTTGTAAACGCTTTTCTCTTTTTGTTTCAGATTTGCTGTATCGCCAGACCATTTCTGTCAACAACTCGCCTCTTGAAGTGGAGATCGTTGACGTGTCTGGAGACACTACAGTAAGTTTCTCCAGCTTGTCACTGAAGTACGATAACTAGTAGAGTACTCTGTCATAAACACTAAACCTGGGTTAGTGAAAATTACTTCAAATTCAGTGAAATTATTAAAAATGCATCAATGGAAATACGTGGTGGAAGCTGGCTTAAATTATAT
Organism: Medauroidea extradentata; assembly: GCA_003012365.1. Taxonomy (NCBI): domain Eukaryota; kingdom Metazoa; phylum Arthropoda; class Insecta; order Phasmatodea; family Phasmatidae; genus Medauroidea; species Medauroidea extradentata. Next base: position 70,518 of record PNEQ01002674.1, on the reverse strand, counting down.
TGGCTGACTTTTACTGATGAAAAATATTATTTTCTACCAAAATTATGTGATCACAACTATTCAGAACCACTCTCCCGCGTTTAATTGATTTACTCGCCTTGACAAAGTATTTATTGTAACTTTTTAACTAGCGATGAATTTCACTGATACTGGCTTAAAGTGTCATGAGTTTGGCTGTATTGCAAATGTTTTGTATAACACTCTTGGCAATTCAATTTGCCCTGGAATATTGTAGCAATAAACCTAACATTTAAAAGATACTTACTAATAAGATACAGCCAAATTTTGCGTTTCAATGAATTATGTCAAGGGTTCCATTTTTCTAAGATGACAGATACAGAGTTTGAATGAAAAGTCAGGGTTGGATCTAATGCTTCGTAAAATTTCTTGAATAATACTACCAAATAGGAAACATAGACATTTTATTTTTAATACTTCATGAACAATGTGTATTTTTAAAAATAGTATTTTTCAGAAAGTTATTGCTTTGATCGATCTATTCTATCAGCATGGTTCTTAAGACATATTTTTGTAGTAGACATTGGGTTTGACAGAGGTGAGATATATTTAAAGTAAGTCAAATGTAAGTTATCTTGTTTTTTAACATTGATTCTCCATTTAAACTCTGCGAGTAAGGACCCCTTGCTTTCGCGTAAAGATTTTGGCACCACTTGGTTTCAATGCTTTACGTGCGCACCAGCAGCTCTGATTCGTGGCCAATGATTGGATGTTTTTAACTAACAGAGTCTTGGGATTCTACCTGTTCACGGATGGTGTCGCAAAATCCTTGATATGATTGGCCCAGTAAAATAAGTTACTCCTTTTCACTATTACACGCTGCCAATAACCACGAAGCAGATATGAATGTATGACATTGAAACAAACCAAGAGCAAAAATCTTTTCACTGAAATCAGGTGTCTCTAATCGTGAGTGCAAGCTTGGTTAGTAGAAAATTAATGAGCTGACAGAAATCTCCTAACTGTACTCCACGAAGTTACAGAGATTTTAAATATTTTACGAAATGTTACTTGGTCTAGTTAAGGTTAATTCTACTACAGGTTAGAAAGATCTGTGTTAAAAGTTTGGCACATGAGACATTTCTGCCGCTTAAGCACTGGTATCGGTAAAAGTTTTAAACTGACCGCTCACCGAGATTTCCTGAATTTTAAGTTACATGATGTTGATAATTTGAAAGCTGAAATGTCTTAGTTTTTCACTTTAAAATTGAGTAAAATGGCTTTTCTCTTTACCACACCTAGTTAAAAATACGTTTACTACGATTTCGTGTTTTATTAGGTATATAAACGATTGCAGAGCAACTAGCGGCAGATATCTTCCCTGCGCCAAACTCTTCCATAACAAAACTCATTTTGTTTCTGACCTGAAACCGAGCGAGGTTGTGCCACGGTAACAAGTTCGACTCGCAATTTGGAGGGCCCGGGTTCGACCCCCGGTTCCGACCGTCTTAATTTTGGTTGGCCATGGTTTCCCGAAATCGCCCCAGGCGATTGCTGGAATGGTTTCTTAAAAAAGGCCATGGCCGATTCCTCTCCCAGTTCCCGTCATTGTATTATGTTACGTGTCACCGGCTCTAATGACCTCGCTTCCGACGAGACGTGAAGCCCAGTTACCTTACCTTCTCACCTGAAGTAGAGTTAACCTTAGCTTAGTCGTAAAATGAGGGCAAGATGGAGTATATAGGAGTACGGGAGTACAAGTGTCTTGTCGTTCTTCTTGCAGGAATTTCCGCTGGAGCAGGTTCAGTGGGCGGACGCTTGCGTCGTCGTGTACTCCATCACCGACAAGCAGTCCTTCCAGTACGCCGTCGAGGCGCTGCGTCACTTCCAGAAGATGCGGCCCGTCAACGGCGTGCCTGTCACCCTGCTAGCCAACAAGGCCGACCTTGAACACCTTAGAGAAGTCAGTACAATGTGCGCTCCGTAATACCTCGCCCTTAAGGTTGTTCAAGTGGGGAAAAAACATAATTTTATATTTGTATGAAATAGTGTTAGTTTTGTACACATTACTTGAGAGTACATATACCTCTAACGGAAAAAAAATTAGCTCATCTAGTTTTCCCGTAATGGCACTTCAAAGTCAAAATTTGCGTATTTTTACTTCATACAAAACTTGAAAACCAGTTAACAT
>PNEQ01002674.1:41590-67369 GCA_003012365.1 Medauroidea extradentata | reverse complement strand
TTATATTTACTGGTTTTCAAGTTTTGTATGAAGTAAAAATATGCAAATTTTGACTTTGAAGTGACATTACGGGAAAACTAGATGAGCTAATTTTTTTCCGTTAGATGTTAATGTTCTCTGAAGTAATGTCTACAAAACTAACACTATTTTATACAAATATAAAATTATGAATTTTCCCCCACTTGAACGCCCTTAAGGCCGTGCTCTCTTGTTTATTCTTTTTAACAACACGTATTTTTACGCCTATACGAGAGAAGATACCAATAATGGCCGGCATTCGATGTTGTAGCTATTGAGGATTGTTAAATCTGTTCACTGGTAATTTTTAATTTGTTATGATTGTGTATAAACATAAAAATTTGCTGGCTGTAAAAGTGTAACCAGGTTTCAAAAGTTCTTACTTTACCGTTAATAAAGTCTGTAGTTTAAATTTAAAAACGTTGGCAATGATTACTTAACACTGAGGGCAACTGTGCTGCATAGTTTTTGAACAGCTGTAGTAATTAAAGGTTCACATCAGAATTTTCACTTTAACCGTTAATGACCTTCAGTGCAGCGTGTGAAATAGTGGAGGGACTGACGGGTGTTTTCTCCGGGTGCTGCAGGTGGAGCAGAGCGAGGGTAAGACGGCGGCTCTGCAGCACGGCTGTCAGTTCCACGAGGTGTCGGTGGCGGAGAACAGCCCCGGCCTCTACCACGCCTTCGAGTCGCTGGTGAACGAGTGCCGCGCCGCGCAGGGCTCCGCCAACCACAAGTCGCGCAAGTTCTCCGTCTCCAAGATGCTCGGCACGCTCATCGGAAACAACAACAGCAACAACTGTAACAACAACAACATCAACAACAAGGCCGGCGGCACGGTCGTCGTCTGCCAGAAGGCCGACCTGCACCGCAGCCGCGTGCTCAAACGCCGCCAGAACTTCGCGGCGACGGCGTCCCTATGACTGGCGCGGGAGGCGTCAACGTCCCCCGACCGCGTGTCGGCGATGCCATGAGACCCGCCCCTCAGGTCGGCGGGGGTTTGGCCGCTGAGCCTACTGGCCGACTGCTGGGCGCCGAGGTACGCGGGCTGTAGGTGCCGTCAGTGACCTATCCTTGCAACCTCGCCCGGTGGACGCTCGGCCTGTGATTCCCCTTGGCCGACTGCTGGGTGGCCGAGGTGCGTGGTGATGCAGGTATCCGTCAGTGACCTACCCATAACCTCGCCTAGTTGATTGACTCCTCTTCGGCTGAGGTACCTGGGATGAAGGTGCCACCGACGACCTGCCCCCCAACCTCTGACCTCGCTCCCTAGTGGGGCGAGCCGTCCCTGGGTTCGATCCCCGGACACATTCCTCTCTTGCGCGATGATGACCCATTGTTGGTTCGCACGCTCCCCTCAACTCCTGCGAGAGAGTGTTTGATCCTGGCGTGGGTACACGTCCACTTCCTCTTCCTCCTTGGAAGGATGGCAGGCGCCGTACCCATGGTCCAGATGTGACAGGCGAGGATCACATCTTCATATCTCGCTCGACAAGCAAGCATGTGACTGGTATCTGCTTCGTCCTTGATGCCAAACAGCCCGGCCTACAGAGTCTCTTGTTTGAGGAACGTAAAGGCACTCCAAGCCGTAACTTAAAAAGCAAGGCGGCTGAAGTAATACACAGAATGTTACATGCTTGTGTTATGTAAGTTGGAAGTATCGTAATTTTTAGTGGTTCGGAATCAATCTTTGTTCATTTCGTTGATGAATGTAGTTTTTTCTGTAGTATTCCTACAGCTTCTTGCTCTGGGAAGTAAGGAAATGAACGGAGGATGTTAAAAAATATTTGATAAAATACTTACAAAATGTGCCTTAAGGTCGTTAATGACTGATATAAATACTCCTTAATTCGGATTAACAACACAAACCCTATTCGAAGAAATTCTTTTTGTACTCCTACTCAAACATCTCTACATTGCAAGTTTATTGATTTATATTGTGACGTCAACTTGCTGGAGTTGTCCCAGATTTTTACTAATGAATCATTGGTACTTGCCAAAAAATTCGTGAGAAGTTGTCATATGCCATGACTGACAAGGCAATGTTCATTCGGCCTTCGTCGGTGTCGTGAGAAGTTCATGTTGCCAAATGATCGTCCACTTTAAGAGCGCAACGCTTGCACATGTCTGTAGAAATGCCTTCCACGAGCAAATACTTAATCCCGAGACGATTCAATAAAAGTAAAGCCAAACTATGAAGCCTTACCAAATCACAATGCTTACTATAACTTTTGAAACCTCAGCTTAATGTTTAATTTCTGTCAGTTGCAACATGCGCACTTCTAGATAGGTTTTTTTTAAAGGTTGTTAGGGTAATATTTTATCCCTAACAATGTAAAGTGAAATTTTACTTGTATTTAACGGTAACAAAACGTGTTTATCCCTTCCAAATACGACAGTGACGTCTCCATTTGATGTTCTCTTAATCTTTGAATTTTGTTTTACATAAACCGCCAGTTGAATCATACATATGTCAAAAAAATTTAAGTTCAAGACACACTTATTTTTCTAACTGTGCATTTCACCGTTTTGACCAATACGTGTAAAATATTTATGAAAGTATTTAAATTTTTTAAAAATAAACACACTAAAGATATTTTGTTTAGATGTAATCCGGATTGTTCTTCACAAATGACATCGTAATTAATCCATTTTTTTCTATTGAAAAGATTTTGAAGCAGATATGAGCATTAATATTTTTCTTAAGGTGTCTCCTCGTTCGAAAAACACGTCGACCTAGATTCGTATCAGGATTTTACGAATACATCAATTTGCCCTAGAGAACGACGATAGCTCATGTTTTAAAAGCGCAGTATTTACCTTGGATGTCGGGACCTCGTACGTGAGGCATATTGGGGTCACGTGTCCTCGGCGAAGGACAGTGATTTGCGCCCCTATGAGACGTCCTCGTTGGCGGCCACCCCTGGCTGGTGCGACAGCAGGTGGGCGAAGTACGCGCCTCGTGCGTCATGCGGCGACCTGCCAGCGGCCGAAATGTTCTTCAGCGGCGTGGACGGTTCCCTATTTTTGAGACTCGGTGCTGTCTCTGTGACAGCTACTTAGTTTCGCGAGCCTGCTGTAATTTCGACTTTGAAGATTACCGATGATCAAAGATGATGTTTTATCGCGCGAAAACTAGACTGTTTGTCGGGGTTCAATCTATGTTCAGCTTATGAAAATATGACCGGCTTTCGTTTGTACGTGGAGCTGTTGCCCTATTTGACTAAGCCAAGAAGAGTCTCGATATTGTAAAATGTAATGTTTTTTATAGCTCGATATTGTAAAATATAATGTCTATTATTGGTCTGCAGACAGGAACGTTGTGTCAGACGTATAACACCCAATCATACATCTTGCAAGAAACCACGGTGTTTTCAAGGGTATCTTGGCTCAAAATATTTTCATGATTTACCATCATTTCTAACGATGATTCATGAATTTTAAATGTTTAGTTGGGCACATAGCCTATCATTTTTGTAGGGCTACACTGAATCGGTTCGTTGTAGGCTTTTCGATCTCAAGGCCATATAAATAGCAAAAAAGATAGAGAGAGACTCTCAGGCAGCAACCTGAAATGCAACGGCACCTCTCACACGGTGTTGCAAGACATACACAATTTCTGTCACCATATATTAAGATTTTTCATCCTTTCGCATGAAAATACTTACCTAAATTTACACGGCATAAATTATTTAATAATTTTTGTAATATACCGTAATAACGGAGAGAATAGCAACCATGCTTTGTCCGTGTTTCATACATTATTTTACTTCGTCTAGTCCATTTGGCAACGTTGTGTCCACAACCGTGGCGGCTTCCATGTTACGGTGAGCAAAGATTTTTTCTAGTCATGGGACACAAAAATACTTGACCTGATACGCAGAAAAATCATTAATTTTTTTCCCTAGGACATGCTAGGTTTCATAACACAATTTTGTAAACTTCGCCTAATACGCCCGGTAACTTTGCGTCCACAACACCGGTGGTTTTTAACATGTGTTGGAAGCACTGCAATAGTACCTACATCCGTTCATATAAGCATGCGCATGGAACATAATAATCCAACACCACCCACGCAACATAAACTGTTTGGGGTGAACTGAAATAAACCTAAGTTGGTAAAACTTTACTGCGAGTTTGCTATGTAATATATGCATATTATAAAATTATTTCACCTCTGATACTTTTGTGGTTTCAGATTCCTGAGGAAATAATATATTATCCTGGTATTTTAATTTACCGCGCCTTGCACGAATACAGAACCAACTTTTTCAAAGACTGTAACTCAGATCCCTGTCCCTTAAAATGCTTCATATACAAACATTCCCGAAAAATCATTGATTCGTATTGAAGTTGACGATCAACTGAATAATTCACGCTAAACCTCAAAATGATAAGCAATACCATCTCATTTAGGTAACTGAATATAATCCGGAGAAATGGTCTGTATCCGTTGAGTATGCAATGGCCAGTGATCAGCGTAATTAAACACCACGGTTATCTGAAGAAAGTTGGCACCCAATGTTAAGGCATGAACAAAAATTTATTGGACACACATAACATTTTTCTGAAAAAAGAAAATTTAAATCTTATACATGCATTTGTCAGTTTTTTAGACAAAAATTTTACAATCATTAGAAAAGTGTATTTATTTGGCAATAGCCTCCAAACTTAAAGAAATAAAATGTTTTTTACTGTGACGTATCTGAGCAAAGATTGATTCTGAAGTTAACATTCCAAATGCAACATGCATGTTTTTCATACTGGTAGCATATAGTGACATGTTTCCAACTGTTTGTGAACATGTGTCAACATAATCACTCAGCGTTGTAAATTGATGTTTTTTGAATGTTTAAATTATTATATTTTTTAAAACTGTTAAGTTTTGTAAATATGTGATTGTAATTTATTGACTGTATAACAGAACATTGTTACTGACTCATTTCTTTTAAAAATGTATTTAGTTAAAAAATTTGACATGTTTGTAGTTTGCATGTGCGTTCGTTTGCTAGGAAATATTTTAACTGAACCCTTGACATTTGAAAATAATATATTTGAATATACAGGGATGATGTACTATACACGTTTTGCCAGGTTACCTTTGAAAAGTTTTTCACTTTTATGCGTGTAAAGTAATATATTGTAATTAGCATGTGTTAGCTTTTTTGCGATACATCCCAAGGCAGTTACCAGTAATTAAAATTTGCCTTTTAAGTATAGTATATACATTTTGAAATTAAAGGTCTTTGCTTAAAAAGCAGTAATCATTGCTGCAACAAGTGCAATTAATTGTTTTAGCGTTTTTACGTATGAAACATATGGTATTTATCTTTAGTTTTGTAACGTTTATTGTATGATACAACTCAAAATAGTATTTTTGACCTGTATGTCGTTCGTACAGATTTGCACTTGTTTGCCTGTAAGAATATATATATATATATATATATATATATATATATATATATATATATATATATTACTGGTTTTAAAACAAAAATTGCCAATTTGGTCATGCATTTGTGATTACGTACTGTATATTTCAGCTAATGTTTCCAGGCCCAACAACTGTAAATTTTACAAATGTGTTGTATTTATTAATAAGCAATCATGTTTCAGTACATTTGGTCATCCTTTGCTACATCTGATGTAAATGATCTACCAGAGAATTTTATATAAATTTATTGCTAGTAAAATAATATAATGTACCAGAATAACATTTTAACTGTCACTGTTCAGTGTTATGTTTGAAATTATTCAAGTCTTAAAGACCATGATTTTATACTGCACTTGAAGTGAAGCTTGTTGTGAAATATTCAGTGTGTTTATTACCTTGATCTATAAATATTTACGTATATGCATGTTGTAAAGCATTGAAAATGAGTAACTATACTGAAATTGTGATATGGCTGTGATTAATTGTTTTTGTACCATACATTTGTACAAAGGTAGGAAAAATTTGTATAATAAATTATGTTATTATATAAATGACATACGTTGTTTTTATTCATAATTTCTTAGTAGTAAGTGAAGAAACAATAGTGCCTCTTTAATATGTAGATATGTTAGGAAAAAGTTTCAAGCGCTAGCCATGAATTCATAGAAGAAACAAAAAACAAAATTATACATACTGATTCCTTGAAAAGAGTCATAACTATGTATTTACTTAGAAAATCTAAAAATTTAATTATTGGTGTGGATCTTGAAACTTAACCATTAATTAGTGGGTTGCAAATTTAATAAAAATAATAAACAATGTGAATTTGTGGTAACTGTCAAAATATTTTGCTATATTGTTTTTGTTTCAACAAATATAGCACAATGTTGCTACCCTGAAAACTAGAGTCATTTTACCATAGCTCCTCAATCAACCGCTACTAGACTGTGGTTTTGTTTTTCAAGCATCGAGTATCCAACACTTGACAAGTTATGAATCAGGGAGGATAAATAACAAACATACATTTAATTTCAACTGTGAGTTTTTAAGTATTCGTTGACATCATTATTCGTATGTGGTAAAGCTTATTCCTTGAAACTCAGCAGTGCACCTAAGCAGATATAGCAAGACTGTAATAAATTAAAGGGACATTGAAGACGGTATAACACGAGAATATTAATCCATATGTTCCATATAATTAAATTACATTTAAGTGCATCTATGCATACTGAAAAAGATTTACTGTACTTCAATTCTTATGTAATTATATATATTATCTACACATTTCAAATACGTTTAAGAATATAAGTGTTTATAATAAATCCCTCCAATTGCTGCATTTGAAAGTGCACACAGGAAATACGAAGTGAGATGGTTCTTTTTCTACGTATTATTACGCGTGTAAGGTAAAACTACTCCAGAAGCATACAAATTTATGACTCTTATGTTTCAACAAACAAGAATGTTTACCAGCAGGTGATGTAGCGCAGTGGTAAAAGACTGGGCTGGCAGTTGGGAAGACCAGGGTTCAAGTCCTAGTTCAGCCATCCTTACATAATATATAAAAATTACTTCATGTAAATATTAAAATAACTCCTAACAATAAATTACTACCGATTACTTCTCAGTTTTGTGTGGGCCCTACTTGTTCGTCAAGAAGTCCAACCATAATATTCTTCAAGTTTTCTGAGTCTTATATTGTAGAATTTAAATTTTAAAAACCAAGACCTGTGAAATGCCTGACTGATAAAAATGAAAGGCTATAAAAACATGAAATCTATAAATAAACGTTTTGACTAAAATAAGAAAAAGGTGGAAACATATAAAATAGACGCAATGCAATATTTTAGGAGGAACAATTAGTATTAGAATATCAGAGCTAAGGGATTATATATATATATATATATATATATATATATATATATATATATATATGCGTGTGTGTGTGTTTGTGTGTAAATAGAATTTTACGGAAAAGTGAAGAATAAGTCACACAAAAATTAAAATAATAACAAACTTCAAGCATATGTCAAAATTGTAAATTAACAAATATAAAAAATCTGAAACAGAAATAAACAAAAAATAAATAAAATAACAGAAAAGCAACAAATATCAATACCAATAAACACTATCCAATCGTAAACAGACACGGATCATACATAAAAACAAAATGAGTAATGCAAACGAATTCAATAAGAAACAACAAATTAAGCACTTCTAACGTACTTGCCTACTGCAACTGGAGGCATACATTTTACAATTATACCAACATAAAAGTCACTCAAAGCGAGATATTAATTTCCAACGTTTATAGAATAAACAGTGCATCTTTCCATGCCACGAAAACCTTCTAACTTTAATGATGTCTTTAAAACTGCCAGCTGAAAAGAATCGGATTCCTAAACCATGCTGTATCAAGAGAGTAAACATGGTTTTGCAAAGCTGTAAATCAGTCTCCCAAATACAGAAAGCAGCTATTGTATTGAATCACTGCTAGATCAATAGGTGGCAGCACATGCTTTATACATACGTTTTCAATAAATTGATTAATCAAATATTATTGCATGATTTTTCATCAAATGGTAATTAGGTAAATTGATTTGTCTTTTGTGGACTGTTTAGGTTGTGAAATTATGATTAGAATTCAGATCCTCAACTGGATGGTGTTATTCATAAACCATTTAAAGTACAAAAGACTCTCAGTATTCAAACAGTCAAACATAGAGGTGTATAGTCATATCAGAGGGTTCAAAATACTGACATTATAAGATGAATACTTCTTGTGCAGCAGTTTCAAAGCAGAAAACTTTAAAAAAGGTTTTACTGAAACCTTACAATAGGCGTATTGCTGGTTGATGTATAACGCCATCCAGTTTGTGAGGATTGAGTATTTGTCGGTTGTCGTGACCGATGAAATAGCCTACGTGTCTGTTGGTCGTGGCAACGGGCTGAACAGTTCACAGTTGAAACCTAATTCCACAAATCAGACAAGCTACGCGAAGTCACACCTAACACTCCAGAGCTCCAATCATAAGTGACCTTCGACGAAATGCATACCCGTTGTGAATATTGTTACAAAATAGTTATTTTGTAAGTCGTTATTATATTGGGGGTTCATAAGTTATTATTAGTTTGGGGGGTTTCACTCAGATGGTAGCTATACTGTGGGTTTATTGAGATATTATTTAGGGCTAAATGACTTAAGACAGTTGTGGTTAAACGGGCATTTACTATACTACAATGGCAGGTACTCTTGAATACAAATTATGTTACAATGTGTTCTATTTATTTAGGAGGGGAGCGCAATATTACTGATTATTAAATTATAATATTAAGTTGAGAGTTGTTGCCACATAACTAGATCTGACGACCTTACCGAAGCTGGATTGATGAGGAGACGGCATCGACGAACGAGCAGGCACCCGCCCGAGTCCCCGGCGGAGAAGCGCACTGCTGTTGATCTGATGAGTGCTGGTGGACGACCGCTCGACGACAGACGACAGAATGACAGACCCGTATGTTTGGTAACAGCACCATATATCGGAGTGCTTGTACTCAATATTGTGCAACTACGAGGGAGGTGAGGTGAGTTGCTGTCTTCCGTGGTTTCCCAACGCTGACCTGATTGCCGCTCGGACGTCTTGCTGTCCGGCTTGCCAGGCAATATTGCAACAATATGTTCAAATAGTTGCTACATGAACATTTTATGCATACAAAGTGTTTGGTAATTACAGGCACAAACTAAAGGGGTGTGTCGAGGACGTTGAAACAAGAAACTAATGCCAATAAACATAGTTCCGGAAACCAACGGTTTTCCCAATATGACACATTACATGTTACGACAGGAATGCTATAATATCAGTGTTCCCGAGGATCAAAACGTCACAATGCTGCACATGTGGACGACGACGTTACAAGTGTTCGAAATGTGCTACGTTCATGTGAGGGCAGGCTTCAGCACGTTTTCGCATCGATACCCGTACACGTTCAAAAATGCCAGGTGTGTTCCAAATGCAGTGGCAACCATCCACAGTGCGTTCCTGTAGTTTATGGGCACTATCAACAGGTCTGGCATACACCAGCAAAGTTTCTAAATATCCCCATACAAAAAACAGTGTTGCAGCATTGCCATTTTTTCACATGTCTATACATCGTAACGAGAAAACCGTCGTTTTCCGAGCCTATGTTTATAGCATGTTTTGCTTGTTTCATCATCCTCGAAACACACCTTTCGTTTGTACCTGCAATTGCTAAACATTATATATATATATATATATATATATATATATATATATATATAGAGAGAGAGAGAGAGAGAGAGAGAGAGAGAGAGAGAGAGATAAAGAGCCGCTAACGTCTTGAAAAAATTTTACACCGACTTGATTCAGTGCTGAATGTGCACACCAGTAGTTCTTCTTCGTGGTCAATGGGTGGATGCTTTTAAGGGGCCTGCCTACCTGCCCTTCAAATTTCGACTATTCTCTTTTTGACTAAACTATTTAACGCTCGTTATATCTGTATATATACGAAAAGAGCACACACTCCTAACTATGTCGCTATAGTTTAAAATTCGGCACCTTTGTTAGAAACATTATTTTCCGGCCAAAAATAGCTATTTCAGACTGCCGTATCTGAAAAATTAACAATCGGATTCAAAAGACATAACTATTAGAAACAAGCGTTAGACTTTGAACTACGCTGACCATAAATAAAATAATGTGGTCACAGCTTGAAGTCCCATAGGAGAAAGAATAATAGTAAAGTACTGCACGGCATCTGAGGAGCTTGGGCAGAGAGGCGATAATATATATTACATAGGTCAGTTAGTGGCAGCCTTACCGCTCCGACCACACACACACACACACACACACACAAACGCAGCCTAGCTAGGGAGGCCACTTAAGGACGTTGGACCCGTAACAATTCAAAATTTTATATTTGCGCCAAACACTGTTCAACTTTTACACATTAGATAACATGTCATTTCCCCGAATAAAAAAAAATTAGGGCCCATAGTTTTAGCATAATCACGTATCAAAGTCACAAAATTGCAGTTGCGGTGTAGCGAAAATAATAAAAAATAATTAACTTGCAGAAACAAGATAATTCATATCGATACTTAAAGATGTGAACTACTTCAAGACACTTTTCTAAACACAAAGCAATATATTTTTGTATTTTTTAAATATTGATGAAAATGAGTAAATTTTTGCCTAACTTTGACTTTCTGCTACTACTGAAATATTCAAAACTAACTTTCGACAAACATGTCATGAAATGCATTGATACACTGACTTTCAGTTCCCGTAATTTTGAATTCGTGAGTTAATTACTTTTTTTTTGATTTTGGCTGCACCGTAATGGCAATTTCGTGACTTTGATGAGTGATTATGCAAAAACTATAGGGCCTAATTTTTTTTTATTTGGGGAAATGACGTGTTATCTGATGTGCAAAAGTTGAACGGTGTTTGGCACAAATATAAAAAAATTAAATTTTACGGGTCCAACGCCCTTAACTTTCGCGTCTTGGGGTTCTAAGTGCAAATCACTGACATGTGGTGTCGCTATAACCTGATTATGGTTCGCACAGTCAAACAAGTGAAGCCTTCAAACGAATGCATGCTGCCGATAGCCATGAGGCAAGCAAAACCACCCAATAATAAGATTGTAGATAAATTCTGTCTTATCTGATATGGTGAAAACCGTTTTCTCATTTGAGCTACAACTGAGACTTTAACTTGCATACTGGTTTGTGGAGATCAGCCCGATGGTAAGGTTAATTCTAGTACAGATGATTAAGAAATGGTGTTTTCTTATGGGAGTGTTTGGCACAGGGAAAATTTCTGCCATTAGTTTCGCTGCTATCGCTAAGGAACCAGAAAAATACGAAACCGTAGAAAAGTTTAAATTTAAAAAGGCTTGGAAATGACAAAAATAATTAAATTTAATTTTAAAGTTAAAAAATTAATTCCGCGTTTTAAATTATCAACTTCATGTAACTTAAAATTCAGGAAAGGTCTGTGATTTGCCAATTTACACCCCTTTACACTCCATACCGATACTAGCGCTCAAGTGGCAGAAATTGTCCCTGTGACAATCTTTAAACATTGATCTTTACAACTTGAAGTAGTATTAATATTACCAATCGGTGATCATTAAAACACCGCAACATCTTTGTACCTGTTAATTATAAGAACCGTCCTTGAGATCAGTGTTCTATCTCAGAAATTAATGTGTCAAATGTTCGTCTTTGTTTCCTCGCTTCGAACGGCTGACATATTCTAGAGCATACGGATGCAATAAAACAGACAAACGACGAGTTAAAATTATGAATACGATGGCGTTCAGTGTCACGCACATGCCTTGATATAGACAGTTTATGCTCGGGTGATGCATCTGCCATATTGCGCCACCTAAAACAATAGTGAATTAAACTAATGATAATGGTTACAAGTGTTGCAATCGTATTACTAAGTTCACACATTCAATGTAGCATTACTTATATTAACGTAGACAAATATAAACACAGTATAGTTTGGCTTTCGGAAGGTGATACAAACTTTATTGGTCTTAAATTGCATGTAAAAATTGATTTACTCCAATGGTTGGCGCAATGTTTCAGGTTACTAGTGACCAGGTCCCCATTTCTTCGTAGAATAGTGACTTAATTCCACGGCTTCATTTGTTCAGCCTCTACGGTATTAGTAAAGGATACCCCCTGCTGTAGTGGAGGCCAGATGGAAGGAAATACAGACGTACAGTTTATCACCTAGGACTGGTTTATAACAGCAAAACACGATTAAGCAACCAAACATACCTGCAGTATCGTGGCGGTTTGTGGAAGGATCTAATAGTGTGGCCGTGCACACAAAAAAGTCGCCTTAATTTGCCGAAAAGGACATTAAGGGTGCTGGACCAGTAAAAACTATTTTTTTATTGGTGCCAAAAATTATTTAACTTTTACGCATCAGCTAATATATCATTTCCCAAAATAAGATTAATTTTGGTTCCATAGATTCTGTGTAATCACTCATCAAAGTTACGAAGTGGTCGTTGCTGTGTAGTCAAAATTAAAAAACGTAATTAATTTATACAATTAAGACTATAGGAACCGAAACTCAGTGTATAATAACATTTTATGATGTGTTTGGAAAAAGTTCGTTTTGAAAATTTCGGCACCAGCCATAACTCAAAGATATGCAAGAGTTTTCTCATTTTTGGCAATTTTCCCAGTTGTGTTGAAGTAACTCGTGGCATTTATAATCATTATTGTTCTGCAAGTTAATTACTTAATTTTAATTTTGGTTACACCGCAACGGCCATTTGTGAATTTTATAAGTGATCATACAAAACTATGGGGCCTAATTTTTTTATTTGGGGAAATGATATGAAATTCTAAATAAAAAAAAGTTGAACAGTGTTTGGCACAAATATTAAACAATGAACGTCCTTAAGAGAGAGAATTCACCATAGTGTTAGATTCTTTGTTTCTTTTTTCTTGCTGTTTCGCGAAACAAAATCCCCTTAGTGCCATAGTCGCCGCATTGTTATTGAACTAATATTGCAGTTCACATATAATTAATTAAAAATTAATAAACTTGCCTTTCTTTCTAGAAAAAATTATTATAACGCTCGTAATAACATCAGCGTTATTACTCCTTAATTCTGTTTTATGTATGTATTCTACAACTTTAAATCAAAGATGTGTGGCCACTCAGACTCTGCGTATTTTATTCTCGCCACATAAAAATAAGCAAAGGAAAATAACATCCAACACGGCGGATGTAAAAGTTCTTAACTCCGATAAACCGTTGCGCTTCGAACAAATAAACTTGCAAACAGCCACACAATTAAACAGTATACTAGGTAAACAAATGAGGTATATATAACTTCTTAATGTATTTGTTTTACGGTATATATTCAATAGAATAAATTAAATTCTAGCCGTCCTGTTGTTAGGCGCAGAGAATGTAAAATAATAATTGTAACACATGGAAAATATGAAAGGAAAATCGAGAACACAGTTAAGAGAAAAATATTATTTTTTTAAGTTGGTTTTAGAGTTTTCCATTTTTATGTCTGGAATAGTGATACTATTACTTATTAATTATCGCTGTTATTATGTATATTTTTTTCTTGGATTTTATGCCTTTTGATTTTATTGCCATTTCACTGCAAAACCAACAATAATCTTTGTAATCAGGCAGCATTTCTTCAGAAATTTCATGAGGAAAACATTTTGTTTCATATAGTTATCCTTAACGGTGTCGCCAGAATGCCTTTCAAATTAGTTGCAGTAAGTTCGGAAATACGCTTTTTTCGAACCTATTCCACATGTGCCAACTGTGCCAATGTACGAAAAAAAACATATTTCTGACAAGGACGAAATGCCACACACTGTTTCTAAGCCCTCCAACGTAGCTTAAAATAGCATTTTCAGACTTCAGTACTTCAAAATATGCTAACAGTATATACGTGAAACTCAGTCAGAAACGTGCACTGAACCGTGTTACAGACTTTCCACCAATAAAAATAAATGTACAAGTCAATAGTAAAAATGGATCGGCAGAACTATTGCACGCTGGTTCAGTTCTTGGATCATTGTGGCTATGCGGCATTTGATGAACGCTTTAATGTCACCCTTATGGTTGCGTCACCTCTGAGACTCTACTGCGCAGGTACGCGGCAATCTTAAAACTGATCATTAGAAAGTAAGTTTCTCAAACATTTATCCCTCAACTTAACTCTGCGTCTCCATTTTCCGTAGGCAAACCCCTTAAGAGAGCGTAGTAGACGAATAAGCGCTAAATTCTTTAATTGAGATCTACATTTATTGAAAATCATTATGAAAAAACTACAAAACAACAATTCTTAAATATTTGCCAAGTTTATAAGCGAACGTTTACCCAGAATGATGCGATAGTTAAGCGTGTACTCTTTCATTGCAGTTAAATTTCGGCGTCAAAGATTGTTCTTCAGATATATTTTAGTCGAGAAAAATGTTTGCTCGTAAAGTTGGCAAAAACTATAGTCTAGGATTGCTGTTTTCTGATTTCTGCAAATTGGCTTCGAGAAACCTACAATTCTGAAGTAACGCTTTTTAGCGCTGAATTAAATACCATGCACTATTAAGGTTGGTCTATCTGTGCACCCTACCGCACCTGCCATTAACATTCGTGTGCGGAACAAAGTGGTTTCGGCTTTCACAGGTACTATAGCAGCTTACGTCATTGCACACGAGTATGTGTATATGTGAAGACTGTGTGCTGTAGTAAGTGTGCTGGGGTCAAATACATGCAGGCTTGGCTACATACACTTCATTGAATTTTCTGCCCAGGGGGTGTAACTAGGAGAGGAAAAACGGATCACTAATCGAATATTTCCGAAATTCCCTTCGTTTGAGGACCAGCTTACGCAACCAAAAATATATGTTTAACTTAAAAAAAAAAACTAAATGAAGCTATACATCTGTACTAACTCATATAATTAAGAACTATTTCATTTAGTATATTACGAATATGGCAATTCTGAAATGCCTCTCTACCTTGAATTGCATGTTGTGGCATGGTATTATTATGCAGGGGGGAATTGTAGCCTGCTTCGGGCATCTTCGGTGAAAATAAGGTTCACGTCGTTTAAAATGGGAACCAAGACATTGTCACATGACCTCTGCTTCTGCCAATGAACGGCAGTCCATAATAACCCTAGAAAAATGAACTTACAAACATTTCCAACCTACTCTAATTTCTAAGGAGTTGGAGTTCTAATGTATGAAGTAGACCAACGTAAAAATACTGTAAAGCTATGGTTGCAAATCGTATTAATTGTGTTTCGTCTTCAGAACTGCCATTCTGCAGCATAATTTCGAGAGTTAGGTACCAATGCGTGCAGTACGTCTGCCCCGCCTGCAATATCTGCAACCAGCATGACCTCCACGTTACACCGGTTGCCTACAAAAAAAACACGTTGAGCGACAGCATTTGTGACGAACTCTGGTAATTGTTTATGAAAAATGTGTTTCTTCTTAACGTATACCATATTATAAAATATTCAAATCGTATTTGAACAAACTCATTGCCCGTGGCAACATCCAATAACATTCGACATCCTGAGCTTATTTTTATGTTTCCGGCAATATTTTTGAGCGACTTTAAACGTACATCCAAACAGCGCTAACAATATCAGTAAAAAATGTTTGATGCAGGAAAATAAAGGCCGCTAGGCAACTAATTACATCTTAAATTTAAATAGAAACATGTACTCACAGAGTATCATGGAGGTTGACAGCTACACACACGAAAAGGACGACACATTTTGCATGTGTGTAGCTGTCAACGTCCATGGTACTATGTGAGTACATGTTTCTATTTAATTTTAAGATGTAATCAGTAAAAATGTAAGGTTTCTTGTGTGAGTACATGTTTCTATTTAATTTTAAGATGTAATCAGTAAAAAATTTAAGGTTGCTTGAAGCCAATTTGCAGAAATATATAATAAGCACTCCTAGACAAAGTTTTTGCCAAGTTTCTGAGACAAAATTTTCCTCGTGTAACGTATATCTGAAGACCAATATCTGGTGATGAAATCTCGTACAATTACTTGCGGCGCAAGAGATCACGCTCAGCAAATGCATTGTTCTAGATAAATGTTTGACAATAAAGTGGTTGAATATCACTGTTTAAAATTGCTGTTTTGTAATTTTTTAATTTTGCTTTAAAACGTGTATATTTAAAATTTTAAATTGATGATCTACCGTTTATTGATGTATCACACTCTCAAACAGTAGGCCTAACATAATTTTGAAAGAAAATTTCTATTTGGTCCTTTTTTGTACGTGTATGTACATTTACGTATGAATAATGAGTTTAAAACATGTAATAGGGAGCCTGTGTTATTTTAGTGGATAAATAATTCGCCTCCCACCACGTAAATTCTCGTAGCTTAAAATTTTTATTTTAAACGTGGCGAATGTTTAGGAAAAAAGGGTTTTCTTGGTGTACTCCCAAATCCTTTACCTTGCATTCCATCCTCACTAGAGTTCACGAACTTTCTGATAAGGCGGTCACCTTCCTGAAAATTAAATAGGGTTTCGACGTGTTAGAAAGTTTCCTTTTTCTAGCGAAACTAGTAAGCATAACTTGAAAATGTTTTTAGGTGATTCGCGATCGATAAGGTGAGCAGTTTTGAATACCTGGTTACGATTTGCTTTTGGCTAGTTATTGTTTCATTTTTTAATATAAACATGGACACTTAAGTAACAAAAATCCTGTGTAACCTTACAGCACTCAAAAGTTTACATCTGAGACCAAGTAACTAAAACTTGCTTTCATTAGTATTAAAATTATTCTAGACAAGAATATCTTTAAAAGAACTCATTTTATCACGAACAGTAGATACCGACGAAAATAAATCGCATTCCAGGTGCTGAAACACGTTCACACTTTAGATCATATTTCTAAGTCCCCAAACGCAGTTAAAAACTGTTTATCAGACGACTGTGTCTCGAACTGTTGTAACTGCATACAATCAAAACAACGACAGAGGAATCTGTGTGATTTGGCAACGTTTTCGAGTTCAACATAAATATAAGGAATCCACTCACAGACGCGTTTGGAGGAGAAGCCTGCGGAAAAATTGCATACCTAATGAGTGTCTAAATAGTGACTCTGAATAAAAAATTTGCTTGCGATGTATTCCAAATAATAAACAGTAGATTTCATTAATTAACATTTACTCAACGTTGACAATTATGAAATAAAAATAATGTAAAAGTATTCCAAAGTCTCCCCACGTGTTCGAAGTCACTCCCGCTTACGATATTATTTTTATAGGCCATTCACGATAAAGTGAGCACTTTGACAGTCTATTTCGAATACTATTTGCAGATAACTTGGATATATTCGCCGTATGCCAACATAACTATTATTTTATACTAGACTTTTCAAACACGATATTTATAAGTACGTGTGACAGAAATATGTGAAGTGCCTGAAAATAAAGCCTAATTTACACCAATCATTACACTGCTAATAAAACGTGTTTTCAACGAAGTTGTTAACAACGTTGTAAAAATACTTGAACATTGTTGACAACATCATGTTATGAACGTTGTTGCCAACATTATATTATTAAATTGGTTAATATTTATAAAAAATTGTTAATAGCATTTGATACCAACATTTTCTTGAAAACATTTGCTAGCAACAAAAGTTGTTAATTTTAGAAACATGTCAATAACTTTGTCACCAAAACTGCTGATAACATTAGTTACCCGACCTATTCTAGGGCGGTCTAGTTCAAAGAATGTTCGTAACAAATGTTACTAGCAATGTTATCAGCAATGTTGTAGGCATTTTTGTCATCAACATTTCTAATAAGTTCATTTCATCATTCTTGCAAATTTGTTAGAAATATTGGTTTTTTCAGTAATAAACAGTGGTATAAAATAGTGTACCATAGCTTAGAATTTGTTGATAACAATCTTGTAATTAACATTTTGTAGTCAACATTATTATTGTTATTTTTCGGTTTAAACTGGGCTTAAGTCAAGAAAAGGATGATTAGGCTCTTTCCTTAACATAAATGGAATGTACATGCAGATTTTGTTTACTATAATTTTTACGTTTACCACGAAAAAGTTAACTCATGTACTTAAAATTATAAGCCACCACTCCTTTCTGCGCGTGCTAGTATCGCCCTTTTCGCTTCCTCACTTCCTCCTCCTGGTAAACAAATAAATACCATACGAGGAGGGTTCCCGATGGTCCGTTGGCATCTGCTTGCCTCGGAGGCTGAAATGATGCGCTGACCTATAATGGGGAGGCGTCGGGATGAGAAGAGCGGGAGAAACGAAATATCTCCGAGAAAAAAACACCAAGCAGCGGCATCGCCCTGCACGATTCTCACATGCGGAAATCTGGAGACCGACCCCTCCGGGAATCGAATCGCCTTGGTGGGAGGCGAGCGTTCAAGCCACTACGCCAACCGTGACCCCTTTCTGCTTCAGGTATACGATGGCTTCAAACGCCAATAAAATTTCTCCTTTCCTTTTTGAACAATATTTCCCCACGTGCGTTTTCCTATCAATAACATAGTAAAACACAATGGCAAACAGGTCATTTCTATGACCTCGTCATTTCACCGAACGTTTTCCCTACTCTTCCCTTACTCCCACCACGAACCACTCTGCACACCTTCTCTAAACATGTTCTGTCAACTGCCGAGGTCGTAGAACTCCCCTACACTTCTTACCCTCTGTCCACAAACCATGCGCACCATATATTGGTGCTTATGTATCGTTCCTCCCATTGACTACCACGAGACGTGACGAGTTCGTACACCAGACATAAACACGAAACCCTACTGACCATAGCATCTAACATTCATCACCACCCCCGCATGACCCCCAGCGTAGTGGAGAGAAGGAAAGAAGTTCTGCCAACTGACGAGGTCGTAGAACTGGCATAGCCCTTATGCAAACGCCTGCGTTACGTTGTGAAGTAAAAACAGGCGGCATGACGATGTTAACTGCAGGCAAACAGAATTAAACAGTACATTATATTTTATTCCGACCAGCATTCGTGAGGACCCGGGTTCGAATTCCTGATTTGGCCATCATGAGTTCGGTTTTCCGTGGTTTACCGAAATGGGTAAATTCAATCTAAAACAAAATCATATCCGGCAAGGTATCCCTTTTCACTCTCTTTTACTGTAAGAAAAGACATTTCTTGGAAACTGGTCGACAAAAGAAAATAAATTCATAAATAATGCAAACATTTGTTGTCAAATGCGCAGGAAATTGGTTGTGACTACGCAAATATTTTATCCTGGAATACAAAATTAGTTGTAAATGTAAAGCTACTGCTTGTAAATTAACAGAAATATTATGACATTTAATTTGATATTTACAGGTAGGACTACTTTGTAATATTTACAGGTAGGCCTACTTTGTAAACCTTATAAAATTTGCAATATTAAAATTTTTTTAAAAATTTCTTTCAAGTAAATTTTTAATGCAAATGCATAAAAAAATATTTAGTATAATATCTCACTACATCATTTAATTCCACTGCATTTAAAACATCAGTTTTTTCTTACCTTGCAGTGCAGAAAATACACAGAGAGTGTTAGCACTAAAGTGAAGCACATAAATAAGTACTAAAAATTCTCAAATTTCCATAACTCCATTGGATTACTTTGTTTCATCATAAACCAGCTGAAAAGATTTAATACTGCATATACTGGCGAACACAGCTTGTAATAGCAAAAAAATGTATATTTGACGTAGAAGAATACATTACAGAAAATAATCAAATAAAGAATTTTATTTATGTATAAAAATCCAAAATTGTATTGTATCGGCCCACGCTTGTTTACTAACGTTTTAAAAAGGTTTTTACAATCTCGGGGGGAGGGGTAGTCCCCCCCCCCCCCTCACAAACCGTTCCGAAACATTTTAGAATATAGTTTATTCTTAAAACGTCACAATTTGTTTAAGTAGTTTATGAATAATTCACTAGGAAACTCCTAACGTATCATTATTTTGCACCTTAGAAATCAATTTTTTTTCCGGGGGAAGACCCCCGGACCATCCCTTTTCGGCTTGGGCATGCATTTCCCTCCCCTTCCACGACTATGAACTGGAACCGCCCCTGGCTGTTTGCATAAAAATATTTTTAATGCATCATGTTTGTTATGAATGCATGCTGTAACTGCGTTTTCAGGTAAGTTTTATAATTCACCTTAACATAGGTTAAACTTTCTAACGTGCCTCGTATTTATGCCTCTTAAAAGTTATAAACATAACAGTTTTTTGGACATATGCTATTGCGAGCGAATGTTGCCGTATTGCGGAAAAACCCACAATAAAACAAAAAACAATAGAATAAAAGCCAGTAGACTGTACAGACAACAAACGTAACACATACAGACAATTCCTGGAAGGAGTTTAATCATATCCCAGACGGCGACACAGGGACGAAAACAGATATAAACGACACAAAGTTAGTCGACTGGAGAAAGACGACACAGAAAAAAAACAACAAAAGACAGACAAAAATAATAAAAAAACAACAAGAATGGGGAGTGTGAAAAAGGCACCAAATGGATGAACGACGACAACAACACAAATAACGAGAGAAGTGAATGGATGTGAACCCAGGCAAGAAGGCAAAAACCAGACGAAAAAAAATTGTAGGCTTCTGATGACAACAGACGATGTTTCGGGAATTGGTATCTGCTACTACAACTTACTGGTATTTCTTCTTTTTTCATGGGTTTTTCAGCAATACGGCAACATTCGTCCGCAACGGCTCGTGTCCAAAAGACGGTTATGTTTTTAATGCGAACCCATTGCAAGAATCGTTCAAAGATCATTCCTAAAAGTTGTTAAGGGATCGGGAAAAAAACCCTAATTTACGGGAAACTACTAACTAACCGAACAGAAATCCACAGTTTTTCAAAATTTTTCGGAACATATTTACCAGCTTTTCTCAAGTGGAAAATCATGTAGCAATTAAGCCATATAGAGTTTGAAAAAAAAAAACTTTATTTTTGTTTACTTTGAAATAATAATTCGAGTCTAAAAATTGTCTCCTCAACCCTTGAAAAAAAAAAAAAACAATTTTGTGGGTTTATTTCCTATTTAAGGCTAAAGAGCAATGTTATGTATAATCTCTTACTAGTATTCTTTGCAATGTCAATGTCAGCTACTGCCAGCAAAATTAAGGTATTACTGATCCACTTAGATTCGCTCAATCGACTTCAGAAAGCGTCTATGGAGAAGAGTTGCTAAGGAAGTTTCACAAAAACCAACACTGGCTGAATAGCAACATGATAATGTAACTTTTAAAGCTCATCCTACCACTTTATTAACTCGCTAGATTCCCAGGTTTGTAACACGTTTCAAAACGGTGGTCCAGTCAAGCAGAATTTCTTTGCTTCTTATACGCATTATCGAACTGCAGTCAAAATGTTTGCTTATTTCGTTGTTGGCTGGCATGCATGAACGTGTGGCGATATTATCTTATCTGAAAGTGCCGATGATAATCCTCGCGTAGTAGTTTATTATATAGCTTTGAGGGTTGTCAGCAAACAATTACGCAATGCGCATTATAAAAATCGCTTTCAAGAGCGATAAGAAAAACGAGCTCCATTGTTTATCAAGATTTGTGGGCACACATATTTTTCACGGTTAACTGGTATTTATATTTACCTTTAAAGACAGGAACTTGTATGACAGCCTAACCTCCAAACATTTACGGCCTGTTTTACCAACTAGTCATAAACTAAATCTCACATAGTGAGTGCCTATGTTTGATCAGCACTTAAAACAGTCTGCCGAGTGATGAGTGTTTCACCATTGTATTCAAGTGCGGAAGACAGTAAATAGTTTTTACCAACGAAATAAACACAAGACTGAAAAAAAGTCTCATTTGCAAATATTATTTTACATGCATATAATATAAATAGACATAATCTTTGCGGGAGTTTGATTTATAGGTAAAACATCGAAGATTTCGTGTGGATACATCTTGCTCGTATTTTTTGTAAACCTAACATATTTACAAAATGTACATAGGACCTCTCTCATGTGCTGTAGACGTCTAGATGTATACACATTCTTTAAATTTCTCTAGTCAGTTTAATGAAAGTGTCAATGAATAATAATGATAATAAATACCTATATAAATATAATTAAATGGTTTTTTAATTGAAACATTTTAAATTCCTAGGCAGCCTCCACTCTCTTTTCTTTATACAGTACATGTTTATGTTTAAGAGACACTTAACTAGTTAGGCATCTGGTTCAGGCATTGCTACAGAGATTTAAGTTGAAAAGCGAAATATATATTTTTACGAATGGACGGCTTGGCCAGCAGTATTTACGCACTGTATCATGGTTAGTAACAGCTGATTTTGCACAAACGGCGCCCGACAACGTGTTTGATTATATGGGTTGACGAGTTTCTATTCGTTAATCAAAACTTTCAATACACTCTGAGTCGAAAAATTACCATTTCTTAGTGTACAGCAACTGCAGGCGTTTTTAAAATACGCATATCATAGATCGTATTGAATAATAAACAACGATGAAGCTAAATCTATTGTGCCACTGTTAACAGGAGACGATAATTTGGCTGCATATTTCTTATGAGAAACACACACAATTATTATACCAGGCAGTATTTCCAGTTGGCCAAGGTTGGTTGTTATTTTCTTCTGTAATAAACGCAATAAATCAATAGAATCATTGTCTAAAAATCAGTAGGTCTACATTGAACCTTCTCCCGACAGGCCGTCGTAATGCAAGTTCCCATACAGCGAGAATCTTGCTTCATTCGTCTATCTTAGAAATTAATAATTCATGTCGTAACAAATTGTTGACATATTAACATGTTTTCTAAAACAAATGCTATACCCAGTTATTAATGTTGGTATGTATAAGCTACAGAAAAACGAAGTAGGCCCATATGCATATGGGAGCATGGTTAACAGTAGGCCTAAGACTTATATAAAAAATTGGAACTTTATCATTTGATGATTGATAGCACTTGTTCGATTGAACTGTAACATTCTTTAAACGTTCCGGAGAAATTTGCATGGATATATGTTATTAACGCACACTCCCGATAACTTAACCAAAAGCTTAGGCCTATCCTTATCAAGGAAACCAAATTATACTTTAGGCTAATAAAAATATATGTACCCACACGAACCTACGACCCGTACATAAACACTGTATAATACCTAGCCAATCAAACGTAATATCAATAAACCACTTTCATTGTAAAAATTAATTTTCCCCGAATTGTCTTAGGTTAGTTCTGCATGGTAAAACCTCAAATTCGTCTCGCAGTTACCTCAGCTACTAGGCAAAAAAAAATCATGAAACCACGACAGTGTTTTTGTCTTTATTTAAATATGTTCATAAGTGACTTTGGAAAGTTAATTCTTATTTACTCACAAGTGGTTACATAAACCACTATGTAGGCCTACAGGCCCATTGACTTGCAGTAATAATATGGTAGGACAGAAACGTAAAATTAAAAGCGTACATTGACTCCTACAAATATGTGATTTCTAACATAATACAACTATTAATTTCATAAACGGGCCTACGGTTTCTTTAAAACCGTTGAATTTATTTAAAATATAAATATATAAACTTATTTGCAAGCCTATTCGCATGAGAGGCTAAAAGAAGTAGGCCTAGGCCACAGACTACTTGCCTAGGCCTACAAATTGCCTAGTGACAGTGATTTGCATTATACACTGTTTTTTAAATATAGAAATTCGCCAAAAAAAGTATGCACACGTGTTTAAATTAGT
Organism: Medauroidea extradentata; assembly: GCA_003012365.1. Classification (NCBI taxonomy): domain Eukaryota; kingdom Metazoa; phylum Arthropoda; class Insecta; order Phasmatodea; family Phasmatidae; genus Medauroidea; species Medauroidea extradentata. Next base: position 43,587 of record PNEQ01002674.1, on the reverse strand, counting down.
AAATTCATATTAAAACAGACAGAATTAAAAAGCAGCCAGCATGAAAGCCAAGTGATGGACTTTCCGATGCTATTACTTATATTTTAAAATCACGGGACAGTACGAAAGTTTGTATCCCTTCAAAGAATTGTTAGTCGTACTATAACACGTTAAATTCATAGCAATGTTTTACACAGTTCAATATAAATCATGTAACAAACATGCTAATGCATTGAGCCTTACGGCAAACGAGCGATTGAATGTGCAAAAACAGCTTATTCTCTCAGCATGCAATCTGTTCTGACGTCACGGGCCAAGCAACTGACATTTTGGACAACTCAAATAGGCTAAGCTTCATAATCTGTCAAAAAGTAGCATGCGTACTAAATGTACAACAGTATTAAATTGATAACTACGCAAACGAAGTCGTAGGCAAATCTTATCTCAGTATACAAAAATGAAAGGTGACTGATTGACTGACAGACATATCAAACTGCAGCCCAAACCACTGGACCTAGAATCGTGAATTTTTTTGTGGGGGTTCCCTTCAGGTCGTAGGCGAGCACTAAGAAGGGATTTTTCGAAATTCGACCTCTAAGGGGGTGAAAAGGGGTGAAATGTGTTTCCGAAGAAACGTTGATAGAGCTCGAACCCGACGGCCAATCATCGTGATTTTTACTTTAATAGGACACTCGTAAAAATGCATATTAACCAATTTAAGGATTTTTCGAAGTTCAAAATTTAAGGTGCTGATATCGAAGTGCTCTTTGCTTTAAATTGGTGCTTTAGTAAATATCCAAAATACCATTTAAAATATATTTTCTGAATTCGGCCCTAAACTGGTTAAAAAAGGGGTAATATGAGTTATCGACTCACATTCGATATATATCGATCCCATAGTTTTTTATATAGCGACGTAATTTTTGTTTAGGATTGATGCTTACTCAAATACCTAAAAAGTCATTTCAGGAATTTTCGAAATTCGCCACCTGAGGACGTGAAAAGAGGTGAAAAGTGGTGAAAAACGTTTTCAATTAATCGTCGATATATCTTGAACCTAGCGGGCTAATGTTGTGTTTTTTACGTCCACGAGATACCAATAAAGTATTCTAAAACGTGATTCGAGGGTTTTTCGAAATTTACTCTCTTAAGTGTTGAAAAGACCTTGAACGGGTTTTAGATAAATCCTCGATATCTATCGAACCCGTCGAGATATACAATTAATTTTTGCTTCAGAATGATGATTACAGAAATTATCGCAAAACGGTTTTCAGATTTTTTGAAATTCGATTTCTCAATACTGTGCAGGGGTGATATGTGATTTTTTTTTTTTTTTTTTTTTTTTAGTGAATGATCGATTTTGATTCGACTGAACGGGCTAGCGATGTGATTTACACTTCAGTTGGATACTTATACAAATGTCTAAGATGTAAATTTAAAATATTTCGAAATTCGACACCCAAAAGGGTGAAAAGCACAAAATTTGTTTTCCATCAACCTACGATATCTATCTAACCAGTAGCGTTATTGAGGTGTTGTTCGCGTCAGAGTGATGCTTACGTAAATATTTAAAAAAAAAATGTATGTAATTTTTTTCTTTATAAGACACGTGATTATTAAGAATAAAACTTAGCTGGTCAATAATCAAGGCAGACGATCCGAAAAGCAGGAACGAGCAGCGAGAAACAACTTATACAGGAGTTTCACTACAGTAACCTATCGAGACGTGGTGTTGTACAACCTCTATGAGCGCAGGACACAGATATTTTATTTTATTTTTTTAATAAATTTTAGTTTCATGAATTATTTCGACGTTACGTGACGCAGTTGTTTGTCACTCAGGTCTAAATTCCGGGAGGTTCTGGGCTCGAATTCCGTTAAAAGCTGCGTGCAAACGTTCAATTCTGTTACACAAAACCTACAAGGCAGATCGAATTAGTGCAATTTTCATGTAGTCTTTAAAAGGGGTAAAATTGCAGTTCGCTTTCCACCTAGGTTCCTCTACAATATCAGCTGAA
>PNEQ01002674.1:0-41490 GCA_003012365.1 Medauroidea extradentata | reverse complement strand
TCATAAATGCTATTTCGTTTAAAAACAGTATTAAATTGTAGATATTAACAAAAATGTGGTATGTTACTATACTGTGACACAACAGTACGAAACGACGAATAGACTTTAAACTTGGGCAATTGTTCGTGAACAACATATACATATTCCTAGCATTTTTATAATTTTATCTCATTTTGACTTTGTCACTTTCGGCAGTAAATCGACGATATAGGCTATAATCTCACTAATCTCAGGTTTGGGGCACCAAATACGTTTCCGCGAAACCTTTACCCTCTGAAACTTTGTAATGTCAATAAAGTTAAAGTGAATATTTTGAAAATATATAATTGAGGGCACCGTCACCAATGGTTGTGCACAGGGTAAACAGATGTTTCTCATTCGATTAACCTCTTACCTTAGGTGTCTGTAATCACCCCACAACGTCAAATAGGCAGGGCTATAAATAAGGCCCAGGCGAAGTCGCTGTTAGTGGCAGGGACAAACTTGAGACTGCTTTTCGCATGGACAGCTATAGCTACTTATCCAGCTGCAGAATTAGTTCAACTAGCCGCTTGGACATTCTAACACTTGGTGAGACTGAAGTACCAATCTTGTGTACAAAGAGGTTTTTCAATTAAAGTAAATATTATCAGTTACGAATAATACTCGCGAGCAAAGCCGCGGGGGACTGCTAGTTATTTCATAATAGCAGAAAAACACAAAAATATGCTTCTATTTCGTTAAAAATTAGACACGCATGTTGTAAACATGTTTTGGAGGCCCTTAAATATGTCTAAGAATAGATTTTTTATAACACTGTATCAAAAAATTACACTAGTGTAACCTGTACAAAAATAAACACAGAAGTATGCGTTTGAAGTTACGGCATATACTCTAAATAAACAAAATTATATGGCCACCGCTTACACACAAATATAAAAAATTATGTAACAGTAATATTGCACTTCAGACCAATTTACGTTGCGCGCACAAAAAAAAAAGGCACTGATCTTGAACTATTGTTGACTGTAATCTTTGAGCGATTCTTGTAATGAGTTTGTATTATGAACGTAAATTTTTTTTGGACATACGCCATTGCGTTTTTTTTTTTTTTTTTTTACCCACAGTGGCATACGTTCAAAAATCTTTTATGTTCTTTGTTGACTGTATTGCTTCTGTTTGTTAACTGTCTCCGGCTGGTAAAAACCCTTTCTCGTAAACTTTACCTAAGGTAAGTATCGGAAAACTTCTGACTTAATAGGCACAGCGGATGCGATGTCTGATGTTTGTCTCTGTTCAAACGATAACTTATAACACATCCCTCATTTGTCGGTACAAGGTCCGCCATAAGTCCGTGCTACAATCGAAATAACCGTAACCATACAAATAACTGTTACAGTTGAACAAATTCTCTTATACGATGCATGATTCTATCGAGCATAACCAAAGCCGTATACATGTGCATTCCATAGTCGCATAGTTGTTCAACTGTTAACTTTCTTATGCAAGAATCCGTGCGTAAAGGTACGAAATATTTTTGCCGTAAGTGCACGTCGGTATCTCTGTTACGTTGTTATTGTCTGCATATGTTTATTCTTACACGTCTCTCGTTTTACTGAACCAATCAGAACAAGGTTGTTGTGACATCATACGTTTGTGACTTGCCGGTAGAAACCCAATAAAAGTGAAATAAACCATACAACCGCTGACCACGTATAACAGATCTACAGAACTCTGCATAAGGCATTGAAACTAAATTGTGCAAAAATATATTCCCACAAATTCGTGACTATCTAGGTAACCAGTCACAATTCTCATCTAGTCAAATAATTCGCATATTCTTTCCGTCCATAATGCATTTTCAGATAACTCAGAAGCAAGAGGTGGTTTAGAGTAATTAGTGAACGGAAATTTAAATACTACGGTAAGTTATTCTTGTAATAAGATAACATACGTAATAAAGACAACATTTTAATAATAAATGGTTGGACGGTGACGCGTGTTAGAAGACATGCAATCATTCGGTTTCTTTATGTCAGTTGTAGCATGATCGATGGGACTGGTAGTAAAAACTAAAAAATAGCTACTCATCATGTACCTGCCTATTTATTGATTTTAGATGTAAAGTTCACTAATTTAAAATAAATGTTTCTTTAGTGGTTTGAAGTAGCACGACGTAAAAAACTTTCGTTAAGTCAGGTTAGTGTAGTTTAAGTTACGTTAGGTTTGGTTAGGTTAAACTATTTTAATTTAGGTAACCTAACATCGTAAGTAACATTTAGGTAACCTAACCCAAACTAACCTAATCTAACGTAAACTAACGTATACTTACCGAACGTAAGGATAAATTTTACGCGAGACTACTTCTAACCACTACATACCTAAACATTTTTCATCAGTAAACTGTACCTCTAAAGTCAGTCATTTGGCCGGTACACGACGATGAATAGTTATTGTTAACATTTACCGGAATGGCAGTGTTTATTGTTATTTTATTGTATCACGGCCTATACCAGGTGTTGTAATGGCAAGTGCGGTAGCAATTACCACATTTTTTCACCTGGCTTGGCGGGTTTCGTACCAGCTTTGGTAATTGGACCCGCCCTATGTTCCGCCCTGTGTCTCATACCGTATTTCACAACTGACTAACCGTATTTCGTTGTCAGAGCTAGGAGCGCTCCACGCGACCACTGCATGAAATAGAACAAAGAATCCAAACACGTTCAGCCACCATTACGTAACACTTAGTACGTGAGGTGTAAAATCATCCGAATGCCTTTGAAACAATGTATATTTACGTCCAGCGATGTGTATATATTTTGAATTTTCCTTGTAGCTATTCTGAAAACCAATAACGTCACCAATACAGCAAAAATATTGAAAACGTATAAAGTTTTCCACAGAAACGAATACATAATTAAAACTCAATAGTAGTCGTTGGCGTCGTGTTGTTACAATTCTTACAATTCTTAGAGGTTGTACTTATGATTCTATGTTTTTGAGGGGCGTGAGTTTGATACTGGGAGAATTGTTTACTTTTTATTTCTGTGAGCAAATTAATAATTTCTTAGCACTAGAATATTTTACAGTTTATTTGAAAGATTCTCACCGTGGGAGTTATTAATTTAGTGAATCATTACCCTTAATAATGTTATACTTTTACTGTAAAATAAATAGAAAACAAGATTTACAAAATTTTAAACTTTTCTCTTTTAACTTGCTTCTGCATTATCATTTTAATTTTACGTGTCACGAACGGAATATTTCTTTCTCAACAACTACTGTTGCAGCTATAAAATTTGCATGAGATCTTTAAATATATCGTGTTAAATAGAGTGCAAGTCAGTAAGTAAATGGCAACATATAGTGTAATAGTTCGCTTTGCACACCTACAAGGTCCCGTCACGCTAGCTTCTATCGTGTAATACGAATATTCGATACTGGCTTTCATGGCAGCCTGTTTACCGATGTATATAATGTGACTGCGGTGGCATCCCATCAAGGTGATCCGGACTTGATTCCCAGCGGGGTCGGTTGTCGGATTTTCGCATGTGGGAATCGTGCCGGACGATATCGCTGTTGGCGAGTTTTCTCGGGGATTTCCCGTTTCCCCGCTCTTTCATTCCGACGCTCCTCCATACCCACCTCGTATCACCTCTCTCAATCGCTGTAAGACCTCGAAGTTGAGCGCTGACTAAATTCTTTCACTCACCAGCGAGTACACGATCCCTCGAAAATAGCTAGTATAAGACAATGTACGGCAACCGGTGTCGTGTAATATCCGCTTTACGAAAAAACTGTAGACAGATGGATAAATATAAATAAGGAAGGAGACACATAACGGAACTGGTTATTTTAGGATGAGTAATGTGCGCTTATAGGAACATGAGAGTTTGTCTGCAGCCAAAAACTGTGCTCATTTACACGTTGCCAAACCTACCCGGCAGATGGCAGGTTAAGTTTACACCCCCACCCCTTCCTCTTTCACCAAAACTTTCCTGCATCTTTATTGCGGACCGACACGCAAGTGTGAAGACCAACGTTGGCGATACTTTATTTACGTCGCTTACATTTCGTAGCTACATCGCACTGCATCTCATTATTTCTGGAATCACAACATCGCGTCAGAAGCGACGCGAATAATATAACTTGTCAACCAATGAACGTCGAGACTTCTGTGAAGTCAGGGCGACAGAAAGTAGTGGACGCGACGCGAATTCCAAACAGAATGGATTTCTATTATAATCGCGTCGCGGACGCGAAAAGGACCAAATTTTAGTGAAACTGGTGAGTAAGCAGTACACTGCATTCGTTTATTTTACGAATTATTTTTATTATATCTACGAGCGAGTAGCCACTTGTTCCCTGCGATTGCTCACAATTTTTTATTCAGTTATACAGGATGTTCGCAAATTCATATTACAAACTTCTAGGGCTAGTAGAGGGGACTGGGTACACAATATTTTGAATAAGAAGCCACGTCCGGTAACATACCGTGCTACAGCCATTACAATGTGTCGGATGTGCCGGTGTTTTGCAAACAATATGTAGAGCCACGATTTTATGGCGAAAAGATTTTGCACCATTTGATTTCAAAGCCTTATGTTCACATCCGCAACTCTGTTTAATGGCCAGTGATTGGACGTTTTAACTGTGACTTGTCTTGAGGTTCTACAGACGTATTGCGTCACAATATCCTTATTGTTATTGGTGCAGTAAAACGAGGGACCGTGTCTGAGCAAAGACACGCTGCCAATAGCCGTGACGCAGAGCTGCCGACGTGCACGCGAGACATTGAATCAAAATGATGCAAAAATCTTTTCGCGACAAAATCGTGGCTCTAACAATATGAGGTCAAATGAGGAGTGACTTACAGAATTAAGTGACGTTTGACATATTACAGAAGAAAGTCAAATTTGTTTGGTAATAATATCAACGTTACAAAATAACTTTCATTTACCACACTAACACTCGTGTCAACAAAGGAATAAACACATTTCTGTCTGTCTTCGGCGCTGTATATGTCCCGTACTTTTACGGTGTCGCAATCTCGCGGCGTCGCAGAGAAGTGGTCAGTGGGTGCTAGGTAATCAACAAGCCTCCAAAGACAGGCGGATTGCGGCAACAGAGGTGTCCCGGGAATCCTATGACTTAAGAGTTACGTGGGTCTTAACACTTACCCAACACCCTTGCAAACTCCCATGGGCATAGCTGGAGCCAATCACAGGGGAGGATTTTGACGGCCTGGTGGGGGTGCGAAGAATGGTATATACATCGAGCTAGCTACCGGGGGAGTTGGAGAAGAGATTCGGCGAGAGTGAGTCTTCTGCTCCGGCAGCGACCGCAGTTAGGGACTCTGGGTTCGAGTCTGGGTGCGACCCTCTGACTAGAGCCCTAACTCAAACACGAGCGGTGAGTCTCCTGTTGGTTTAGAGAAGGAGAGCGATCCCTTACCTATCTCCTGTTTCGCCTTACCCTAACCCTTCCATTCACCTCTATTTCTGTATTACTGCTAATCCTTGTTTCTTCTATTCTAATAAACTCTGTTACCTTTCATCTCTAACTGATTTACCTTCCCTTTCCCGTCCAAGCTTTGTAAAAATACGAAAATTCCCACAACAACAGAGGCTCGATGTGACGACCAGCAACATCGTTGCACTCATAGTTACGTTGGTATTGTTACCAAATAAATTCGACTTTCTTCTGCAAAAAGAGTCGAACGTCACTTCTTTCTACTAGCAAAAATCGTATAATGTGTGGTCTGCAAATGACCTGATTTTTAAATTAAACTATGTTTTTCCTAGTAAGAGCCTTTACCAAATTTTAAGATTATTAAAAACATTTCCTGAAAATATACCATATATTTAACAAACATAAAAATTTTAACTATCACTAGTCAAAGATAAATATTACTACCATAGCACAATTACTTATATTAATATTTACATTACCTGAATGTCAAAAACATAATAAAATTCTAAGCAATATCTGTGCATAGACAGTATGTGTATGTTACAATATCAAAGAATAAAAATTTGGAAAACAACTATCTTTAGGTTTATAAATGCCAGGGTGCCCCACCCCCTTTTTTTACCCAGGTTCTTAATCCTACACTGTATTCAGAAATATAAGATTACAGTTTCTCAAAAGTGTAACTTTTTATGCAGTTTTTTCCCTGAAATAGTGTGTTGAAATGTGTACTGTATGCAAATGAATAGACTACAATAAATCGAGCTGTTGTTTATATGTTGTTAATAAATCAATAAATTTATGAAACCTACTAAAAAAATATGGAAAAAATTATTCTAATGAAATATAAATCTGAAGTACAAATAGCATCAAGTTCCCCTTTTTTATAGATACACCACTGAAAATGGGGCAGGTCGGACTCTTTGGCCAACATCCACAAAGAAATGTTAAAAAAAAAAAGTTTATAGATACGTTCGGTAAAATGAAGCAAAGACGAATGAATGCATATGAGTAGCCTCGTTTGGGTGAGCAAAATTAACAATCGCAGTAGTGCATCTGAATACAAAATGAAACAAAAAGCTTTAAAAGTGTTTTGTTGGTGTGATAGTTTTGCAATGTGCATAAACAATTTTCCAAATTTCAAAATGTATGTGAAATTTGACTTGTGACTTATACATTTGTGTTTCAAGAGCCAACATAAATATAAAGGCATGTAGACTCAGAAGGTAGTTTTAGTTTTTTACAAACACAATCCACTTTTTAAAACGAAATTTATTTGTAAAAACATAAAAAATTTCTTACTTTTGTAATTTAATTTTTTTCTGGTAACTTCACATAAATAGCACCATTTTAGATCCTAAAATCCAAATTTTTCGGGGGAGCATCCCGGACCCCCCACTTTTTGCTTGAGGAGTATGCATACACACTTTTTACTTGAGGAGTATGCATACACACTTTTTAAGACATAGCATCTCTCCCCTTGACGCAATGCTGGATCCGCCACCGCACTACGGAGCAGAAACGCATACCAGACATGTACTGTACAGATAGCAACTTACATACTACAGTGCGTGCTAGAGAGATTGTTTACGTGCTGAGGTATGCTGCTAGTGGGTTGTTTATATTCTGAAACTGGAAGCATATTTTCCATAAAATATATTATAACATCAACTTTTAATTACGTAAGACAGGAAGGAAATTTGTGGAGGGATACTTTCGGTGTTTGGATGCAACAACAGGTCACTGAATAAGAAAGTGGTTTGGTCCTTTCACTAACGCAAATGTTAAAATAAGTTACATTTAATTTCTTTACTTTATCTGCACAAATAATTTGGTAGCACATCCACAGACCTTTCTCTCTACAGTGACCACACAAATTTTAAATGTTACAATTTATAAGTAGTAAAATCAGTACTTGAGCAGAAAATGTAAGTGTGTATAGTTGATAGTGTGAGCTAGTATTAACTATCTAAAATATACACTCCAACAATATGTTACCGCAGCCTATATCTGCAAGGAAAAGTGATAGTCTTTTGAAGACCAGTACGAATGTTAATCTTATTGATTTGATGTTGCCTAGCGTATTTATTATTATATATGCTAGATTTAGCCGTCAAAAACAGGATTTTTTGTGGGTACATACGTGGGAGCCTGTGTTTGTTTATATTTTACGTGCTCGATCGTGTTTTTTTCTTATGGTAGCTATGTATCCTGCTCCCGACCAAGGGTGGACCTGAGTAGATCCGACTAAGGTTAATTCTACTACAGGTTAGAAAGAAAATACGTTTTCTTATGGGAGAACTTGGCACGGGGAAAATTTCTGCCACTAGTTTCGCTTCATTCGCTAAGTGACCAAATAAATACAAACCATAGTAATATTATATTTAAATAAACGTGGAAATTTTATTAGTTATTCAATTTAGTTTTAAAGTGAAAATAAACAATTTTCGCGTTTTCAACTATCAACTTAATGTAACTTAAAATTCAGGAAAGCTCTGTGATTGGTCAGTTTGGTGCACTAGCGATACCAGCGCTCAAGTGGCAGAAATGTTCCCTGTGCCAAACTTATAACATTGATCTTTCTAACCTGTAGTAGAATTAACCTTAATCCGACGAAGAGATCGAGTTGAGAGGTAGAATGTACTCGCACCAAGCTTTTGCATGACTTTAGAGTAACTTCAGCTTTATCGGGTGGATCTAGTAAGGATTTCGTAAGCGTCTTAGGTCAGCAGACCCTCAAATTTTCCCGGTTCTTTCCAGCGTGTATTAGAATCAACCTTAACCGTGACCACAGACGCGCGGTGTTAACCCGTGTTCGTACCCGGACGAGGAAAATGTCAGCGGACAGAAGGAAGGCCAGACCCTAACGTTGCCCAAGCACAGGAATAGTTTGCCTCACGTCTCCGCGATATAGGTCACACACTCGGGCAGCGAGTCTTTTATTAGCTGCGACACGCAGCTGTCCCCGGGGGAACACGCGTCGTTATCAATCACGATGGGAATCGGAGGCGCTTGAGGAATAAAAACGATTTCTACATGAAACACGGAGATTCCCTAACGCGGGTCTTGGCGAAAATCTGACACTTCCACTCGTGTCGACTGTCAAGAAGTTGCTGCTGTGTATACAACCCGGCTGTCAGGTCTCCCCTTTGCCGTGCGTGCGCATGTCAGCCCCTTTAACATGCAGTTCTTGTGTACACTTGTGCACGCAAAGTGTGTCCTAAATCTAAAAACACCCTTCTGTGATTCCTTTACTCCAGGTGCTCCAATTTCCCCCTGCCATTACTACACAGTATTTTATTTTGTGCTTTTACAAAAAGGTTTTTTGTAAACCTGTTTCCAAAAAAAAGTTTTTTGTAACACTACAAAAATGTTTTGTAATATTTACAAAAAAACTTGTACTTTTACAAATTTCTTTGTATATTTACAAACATTTCTGTAATTCTACAAACAAATTTTGTATATTTACTGCTAAAATTTGGTTCACTTTACAACAATTGTTTGTAGCGTTACAGAATTTTTTTTGGAAACTAGTTTCCAGAAAATTTTTTTGTAAAATTTGTCTGGTCTTCAATGTTTATTTTGTTAAAAGGTTTCGGACATCTCACATTTATTACCTGACAGATAATGTTCTGATATTAGTTTACAAGATTTTCCTTGTAAATGTACATTTTTTTTACTGTGTAGGTAAGGTAAGGTAGGTGTACTTTTCCTCCTCCTCGACAGCGAGATCGTTAGATACGGTGACACACAGCTTGGTACCATATGTGAGTTGGGAGAGGAGTCGGGTATGACCTTTGTGAAGGAACCATCACATCATACGCCTGGAGCGATTTCGGGAAACCATGAAAAACCGAAGTCAGGATGGTCGGAGACGGGGTTCGAACCCGGATCCTCCCGAATGCCGTTGTGCCACCTCGCTGGGTGACATTACAAGGGGCACCCATGGCTATTGGCGGGATGTGGTTGTGAAGGCATCTCTTAATTTCACTCTGCCAGTCAGAATAAGGTTATGTTGCGCCATCAGGCTTGGCCGAGCGGATTGGTAAAGGTATGGTTCTGACTCTTAAGACTTGATAGACCCGACAGCAGATTCAGACATAAAGCATGTATTATCCAACTAAACAACATACTGTCCATACTGCAGAACAAGTGTGCTACATCAACATGACAGCACGACGAACGTCCCTCGACTGCTTGTCCGCTTGTCAAGTGCCCTGATTGATTGAATGCATGATTGTCCGATGATCGACTGACCCTTAACCTTGTCTTCCCCAGTCTTACATACACTCTTACTGGGTGTGGTCCAGCCAGCGAACAGTCCGGTCGCTGAAGCACATGACCAGCCTTGCGATCTCTCCAGACCTCACAGTACAGAGGGCACTTCGCTGACGTCATGTTGTTCCCAGGGCGCGCTCATGTGACTGTCTTATGTTCACAGATGAAACACGCACTGCATTTCACAATGTCTGTCTTAATCATCGAGCTGGCCTGCCTTCGTACCAATTAGCAAGAACCATATATACTAGGGTTACAAAATTTGAAATTAACCCAGACGGGATACTACAATTACTACGACTCCATACGTCTACGGTTTGCTGGTATAACCTCGAACGCGCGATTATTTACCATAGACGCTTATGAAAATTCACTCGGGTAGGGTAGGTCAGGCCAAATTTCAAGTTTTTGGTGTATGGAATATTGCCCCACGTGAGTTCACCCGTGTTCGAATTTACAAGTGATGGCCTCTCGGAAAACTACTGAAACTAATATAAGATTTTAATATAAACATAGTATGTGTAAAGAACGCAGTGTGGGTGTGGCATTCAGCAAAATATTTATTTTATGGATAATATGTAGGCTTTTTTCATTCCCGTTGTTTTAAAACCTTGAACACTACTGCAGTGGTTATCAAATCCTGGTGGTTGACAAAACTTGATCTCGTGACTGAGATAACCTACTCTACTCCACGGAGTGAATTATCGTACGCGCCTCATGAAGCAGATATGCAGATGTGCGCACAAGATATTTAAACACGTTGGTGCAAAATTCTGTTCACCAAAATCATGTGTCCGTAAGCCACGACATTTCGACTTGATTTTCTAAGGAGAATGTTAGATTCGAAGAGGGCCATTTTCTGTAGAGTGCTTCGATTGCGTCAGATAAGGGGTTTCAGCGATTTTTCTGGCCGAGCATACGATTAGGCTACAACGCGATAAATGCAACGTAATTATGAAAGCTGAATTAGGCGTTACGAAATAATTGCTTGACAACCGTAAAAATTACACCCACGGTAGGCTACCTTACGCTAGCTATAAAGTTTATTCAACTAAGGTTTTTTATTTGTCCTTTCACCAGGCACGCACTGGTAGAAGTGCCGTGACCTTACAATAACTGGAGGTCGTGTATTGATCAAGAGATTATTCTTAAGCTCTCCGCCTACTACCTGCTGCAAATGAGCTGTAATGTGCGGATAAATGCGTTTTTTAAAATAAACTATTACATTTGTGCCCTATTGTGCCAATGTACGAAAAGAAAATACACTTCAGAAACAGCCTATTTAGTCTTCCGTAGTTTAAAATGTACTAATCGGTTGTACGTGAAACAAGAATCGTGCACTGTAAAGTACGCGTCACTAATTTAGGACCTTTGGCAAATATAACAAAATTTGTACCTGGTTTTAAATTATTGGTGCTGTCTATGTTGGAAATAGTTTCAATATTTCACTCTAAAAAACACACAATTCAAAAGTTAGAACATTGAATTTGGATCATAACGTCCCGTTGTATTTAATTTTCAAATGTTTACAAAAATCTCTAATTTTCTTACGTTTTTTAGTTGAAAATATGCAGACACAATAGATCAGATATTTTCTCACCGAATTTTTCCTAACTACATTTATACAGGTGTAAAAGGAAAAAGAAACATTTGAGTGCCATAAAATACTTGTAAACCTCTTTTTATTTTTGTTAGTAGAACTCTCATTGTACGGCAAATGAAGCATATTTTGTGAAATTCTATTTTTTTTGTACCAGTGTAGCTATCGAAGACGGGTTTGCGGCACAACTGAAGATACTGTATCTACTGTAGTGCCGCAAACCCAGTTTCGATACTTCCACTGGTACAAAAAAAATTTAATTTTAGCAGAATTATGCTTTATTTGCCGTACAATCAGAGTTCTATAAAAATATAAAAAAAAATTGTTTATAAGTTTTTAATGGCCCTCAAATATTTGTTCTAAATTGCTGTTCTAAAATTGTGTCTGCATATTTTTTTTCAACTAAAAAACGTAAGAAAATTATACATTTTTGTAAAGATTTGAAAATTGATAGAATAGGATGTTATGATCCAAATTTAATGTTCCAACTTTTGAATTGTGTGTTTTTCAGAGTGCAATATTGAAACATTTCCAACATAGATAGCACCAATAGTTTAAAACTAGATACACCCTTTGTTGTATTTGCTAATGGTCCTAAATTAGTGTACTTTGCTGCAAAGGGTACTTTCCAACTGGTCACCGCTTAAGGGTGTTCAAGTGCGATAATTTTATGAAAGTGTTAGTTTTGTAGATGGTACTTGTGAGTGCAGTTTCCGCTTACAAAACAATTTTGGCGCTATTATAGATAATCCGGGAGGCTGGCCAACAGGTCAGTGAAACCGCAAATTCTTACGATCTCTGCACAAGACTCCTTACGTGATGAAAACGTTGTTGTTAGCCGCTGACCAAAGTCACTTCACTCACTCCTCTGTACCTTGGCTCTTATTTGAGGAGCAAACTTTCAAAACCAAACGTTTCCCATACAATTCCGATATTGAGTTTAATACATTTTCAATACAAGTTTGGTGAGTTACACACGGGTATGTAGTTCAATTAAATTAAAAATTACACGTCCCTTAAAACAAAAATTGTGTTTTCATTCAAAACCAGACTAGTCCACCGCTATGTATTTGTGAATTCATAACAAGTACACAACAGCTGGTTTCTACTAGAGGGAGTCGAGTTAACGAAAAGCAACCTCTGATAAGTTTACTACATTTATGGCCAGACATGCCCAAAATATTCATTCAGAAATATATTTGACCCTTATTTTTCTTTATTAAAAAAAATAATATTTACATAATATATTTATTACACCAATTTGACAGTAAAATGAACTGTGACAAACCTTTCACATTTAATTTTAGTTGGCATCCCAATATAAAAGGTATATTTGTGTAAAGTAGACATATTTTGTTTTGAAAATATGTTCTTCATTTCCAGAAATATTAAAATAGACAGGCGACTAGGCAAATCGTGAATAATCAAGAATTGGTATCCACATAATCGTAAATTCATCTATACGTCCACCTGTGTACACCGGACGTTTGAAAATCAGTTTCGATTCAGTCCGGTTGAATCCATGAATCAACCGTTTCAAACGCACTGGAAATTTGGAGGATCTTGTGGATGTGCAGCAAAACGTCAGTTGGCGAATTTTCGAACACAATCTTGCAAAAAACGTTCGTATTAATTGAACAATAATTGTGAGACGTGGTGCCAAAGGAACTTAATTGCACAAACTTATTTGCATGGAAAATTGTTTGAATTTTAATATTCCCGCTAACTGCAAAAGTTTATGTAAATAATTTTGTATATTTGAAATGTTAAGTAAATTTATTGTGAAATATGTTAGAAGAGTGTTCAGTCTGGGTTTCGTTTGTTGTATAGTTACATTACATGGATAAATCTACTCCATTTGGTTCGTAACGGAAAATTAAAAAAAAAAGTAAAACCATCATGCGTTCGATAATTGCTTCCACGGGTGTACACCGGTGTTTCACTACTGGGATATGTAACGATACATTTTCGAATACGCCGTATTTGTTTCCGCGCGCCCCAGATTCCCACTGCGGTCGTTAGATTGCAGTTACAAAAAATTTAGTTCATGAACTGTACGTTTAAGGCATTAATGTTTCATTCTCATGAATATTATTTATCGCTTCTGTTTTTTTTTTTGTAAACTGAATTTATAAAAATTATATTCCCCTTATGGACATGTTATTAAATTTTTTTCTTAATGTGCTAATGTGGACATGCGCCATTGCAATATTTTGTCGTCCCAAAAATCGTAGTATTAAACTAGAAAAAAACAAACAAAAAGCGAAAAAATTAGAAAACAAGCCTAGTTTGGTGGCAGTCAACACATCCGTAAACCAATACAACATAACACGAAATATTCCATAAGGAATTAGCCAACAACAAATAAAGGAAAATAAAATATACATCCGAAAATAAGAGTCGAAAAAGAACAACCCAAATAATCTGTAAAAACTCGGGACAACACAATTAAGACAAACACAGACAATACTGGAATGATGACAGTGTTGGACACAAAACAGGATAACGTCGATGACGTCACAGACAATAGACTAAACGACACAGCGATGAAGGGACAAAAAAATACAAACCCACTTTTCAAGACGTTTCGGAAACTGACATCAGCTCCCGAAACGCTGAGAAAAGTAAAACTTTTACTTCACACGATGACGCCGACATGTTCGTGGGAAAACACTCAAAATTTTACTGTCGATCATGTGGTTACAGCTGACAGTATTTTTATTTATGATAACTTGACTGTACAGCATATTACATTATTGAAGAACCATTTATGTGTATACGCAGCTATATATGACAAATACTTCAGGTTGGCTCTTGGGAAGGGGGGTGGGGAGTTCACAGAAAAAATTCAATGTTGATTGAGCACTGGTATCAGAAATAGGTGTTAACTGACCATTCACAGAGCTTTCCTGTATTTTACGTTATATTAAGATGATAATTCAAAACGCGGGATTGGTTTCATTTCAATGCAACATTAAGTTAAATGACTTCTGTAATACCCAAGCCTATTTTAACTAAATTTTATTACGGTTTCGTATTTTTCTGGTTCCATAGCGATATCAGCGAAACTAGTGGCAGAAAATTTTAACTGTCCCGTAAGAAAACACATTTTCTTTACAGCCTGTAGAAGAATTAGCCTTTGTCACGCGTTAATGCAACTTCACTGCCGAAACGCGCTTCTTTTGTCTGTAAAGTACTTCTCTTGTTTTGCTGGACAACGGACAGTTTCTAAAATATCTGTGTAGATTTTAAAAAAATTACAAAACAGAGCTAAATTATCAGTAATGCCAAATTCAGCTAGCTTCCTACTTCGCCCTGCTTATATTTGATTAGTACAAAAAGATAGTTGAAATAGGACCGTCGTTATATGGCTCGATATAATGAACAAGTTCTTGAATGTAAGTAAGGAACATGTTCGGCGATCACTCACACGCTGCAAGTTGCAATGAACAAGGAGTGTACAACATTTCGTACAGTAAAGATATCAGTATGTATAGGACATTAAGAGTACATCGAAATTCCGCACGAACATTAAAATAGTTTATTTCTACATATATTCTTAGGGATTTTAATGCCATTCTAAAGGTGTTTATCTAAAGAAATTCTCAGAATGTTTATGATTGCTGTGTATATTTTCAATCACATATCAGTTTACTTATAAACTTTAGTTTTTTTTTTATTAACCGATTTTACCTCGTTCTGAAACATATCAAGAGAAATGTAGTTTTATGCATTCAGTACGCTCTAATTTACTCAATGAGAATTTATTTTGTATTTTATCGCATTTATTTACTATATGTTCGGGATAAAGTGAGCACTCAAAGAAGCCCTGCTAAAGTTCTATTTTCAGCCAATTCGTATCTTTCCGCGCGTAACGGCTAACGACGGGAAATGTCTATCCTCTCTGGACACGTCACTTGATGTTTGCGCATGTAAGATAAATTGTGCAGTCGGTAGAAATCTATATAGTTAGATAAAAATGTTACATTAACAATAAAAATTCAATTATGTCTGTTTCTGTTGTTTTTGTTTTAGCATTGTTGTATTTAAATAGGAAAATACATGTAACTATGTTGCGTATTTCGCTGCCAACCATACAAGCAGAAAGACAACTATTGATAATGTTGAATTATATGCAGTGACGGCTAGTGATATTATTCAACAGTTCAATTTTTAGTGCTCACTTTATTCCGAACGGCCTATATAACTGTGATTAATATACATATACGTGAGTAACATTTCTGCTGTAACAGACGACACGAAAAAACTATTTTCCTTATCTTATAAATATGTAGCAGTGGCTAGAGCACTCACTTTATACCCAAGCGAAGAGGGTTCGATTCCCAGCCCAATTTTGACAAATGGGAAACATGGCAGACGTTTCTTTTGGCTGGTGGGTTTCCCCCACCCTTCGCATTCCGTCGCTTTTCCATCGTAGGCGTGACATACCTCAGAATCCCAAAAACGCTTACGGGTGCCCCGTGAGATATAAGGTAGTTTGAAATTTACCTGATGAATTAATTTCAGAATTGGTCGTACTGACACGGTAGTAAATTATTACTTAACTTAAATCATACGAAAGTACAATAAATAGACTTCATCCGTACATCACATTATGACTGCTGGCTTCTATCCATGTTATAGCAAATATTATTTTCTAAAACTTTAAAGAGGACCGACATCGCAAAACCGCCATGTTCTTAGATGTGTTGAAAACAGATTTTACTGTTCAATAAAATTCTTTCACGGCAAAAACGGAATAATTTTCTGAACGTCCAATGATAGATTTTAACTAAAATTTTGACACAAAATGTACTTATTTTTGTTTTCCAAAAATTATGGTACGATAAATATGTAGCAGAAACTATTTTCAACATATTAGCTTGAGCATGAGGAAATTAAGAACAGCAGACTTTTGCTTGCAGGTCATTAAATTCACGAAATGTTTCTATCATATATAAGTAAAATCAGCGAAAAACGTGTAAATAATTTTTGAAAAAAATAATGCCCATACAAAACAATTTTTTGTAATTTTCTTGAAAACTGTCAACCCTTTATCAAGTTTGGAACTACAAGAGGTGTATCACAAATATTTAAATTGATCATACAAATTTTTAAACATATGGTACACTTATAATACAATTGAACTTTACCGACGAGGGGTGTTATGCCAAAATATTATTAACTGCCGTACTTCGTTACAATTTACCTTTTCTTAATTTTACCATTTTTTATATGTTGCAATTTTTTTCGCCATACAGAAAGTCGCAAAGCACGTACAATAAATTAGTTAGAAATATTACTGTGTTAAAAACTGTAAGATTAATTTCTTATTAATTTAGCATGTTCTATTTATAGCGTCACTGTATTCTCACTTTTTAACTAGATTCAAACTTCTTTGCGTAAATGTACATTAGAACTGTTTGCAGCAAATGCAACACAGCAGTCATATGACTTATGGAAATTAGAAAAATTATGGTAATTCACTTTTTTGACACATGTATGTACAGATTTCCACGATAAGTATAGGAAAATATTACAAGTTCTGCATGACTAGAAATATGGAAAGAGAGAGTGATATATCGCAGTAAAATTGGGCAATTTACTAGGTTCCAGTAACTAAGGAAAGGAGTATTTCACTAGTTCAACGACATGCGTGTTAGAATCCATTCTCCTACTTATACACAAGCCTCGACCATTTGTCTTCTAACTGCTACTCACTGGAGCAACAGACAATGAACTAATACACAGGCTTGAGTATCAGTGGCGTAGCGTGGCCTTGCTCCAAGGTGTGCGGTATTAGCAGCGACTATACACTTGGAGCAGTTATGTTGTTGTAGAGATCAAGGTGTATATATTATAAGTACCTTGCCTCTTGCACGCTACTGGCTGTGGAGTTTTCCTGACCATACAAGTCAAATAGTTCCTCAGACAACTCAGTGTTGTGTATAGTCATTGCTGAACACCGCACACCTTGGAACACTCCACGCGACGCCCCTGTTGAGTGTGCATAGTACAGTTCATTCTACCACGTCGGTCATTGAACTAGTGAATTATCCCTTTCCCTACCAATAACGTGTTTACATGTCTGATTTTCTCTTTCCGTTATTCGTTCGTTCCTTTTGACTGGGCCAATGACGATGACTAGCCTGATTGTGATGTTCCTGAACGTAAGTTGTTCGCCTATAAAGATGGGCCGAAAATATTTTTGCTCAATTGTGTTAAAATGGCTTGCGTGCATATCTGCGGCTCTACTTCGTTGCAACTGGCAATGTGTGTTTGTGCAGAGGCGTCACTTATTTGGCTAATAAGGTTACTGCAACAACGCACATATGGAATTGAAACAAGTTGGCGCAAAGTTCTTTTCATCGAAAATAGTTTACGCTAGAGATTCACTAAGATCGTCACAAAGATGTGTTAAAAATTGATTTCACTTGATGCCTTGATTTTTTAAAGCTAAAATGTGTATAATTTCGTTTATTTATCGATTTAAGGTAATTTTTTGAAGTCGTTGATAAGGATAAATCAAGTTGTTTGCACCGAAAATATTAGACTATCGTGTAAAAACAATATTTAACAAATCATTGCGAAGGTTTTACGATATTCGTTACATTTTACAATGCAAAAATTATATTCGAGGTTAATATAATACCTATACATAAAACAAATCATGTCAATACGTTCAGTAGTAATCGGTACAAATTTAACATCACTTAAATTAATGTGCAAAACCCCGACACATACATTTATTCATTAAATAGTATAAATTAATAACTTTAAATTATTTTTGACCCTTAAATATGTCCGGAGAACAAAATAGGTAGTTTAAATGAGCAAAACTAAAACAAAAAAGTAACTGCAACAAAACTTAACTTATATTGTGTTTACATGTGGCAATTCAAAAAAATAACCCCAAATCTTAAATTAGGTTACATTTTAAATCAATTTTTAATTGATACCTTACTGTGCGAATTTGTTTTTGTTGTTCGTTCTATTATGTTACGATTCCGCTAGGTTTTACTACCTATTTTGTTTAGCGATCCCTCGACGAATTTAATAGTCAACAATAATTTAAACACTACATTATTAATTTTTTATTTCAAAAGACACATATTTGTGTCAGTTATTTTATTTTATTTCAGTGTTTTGTAGTATTTTTTAACCTGATTACTTCTACAATTATTGAAAATTTATAATAAATTAAAATTAATAATTATTTTTAAGTGTTGGAGAATTTGTTGTCATAAAAAATAAGCATTGGAATAGGTCCATCCGTTTGGGAACTACGAAGCCACAGACAGATATACAGACAGACGTCAAACTTATTAAACCACTCCTTTATGGTCAGGGGTTAAATAGTAATGTGATTTCTGGAGTAACACACTGGTGTTTGTATACTAGTCTGTCCCTTCTACATGCGCTGGCGCCGAGATGCTCTCAGCGTGGGTGGCTTGGACGAGACACACCGCGTCTGACCCACTTCTCCAGGGGAATGTGTTTGTAACCAACCTGGCAACCATCTGTCAACCCATCACGTCCCAACATCTCATGTTCCTGTCCCATACAGGGTTCGCTTGCGGTCGGCTGAACACTGGGCATCGCCCTGCATAGGTGAATGAATGAGTGAGATATTTTAGGCAATATTCGACATCGAGTTCTTCAGCGCTGGTGAGGGGTGAAATGAAGTGAGTATGGAGCTGCGTTGAAATGAATTGGCTGGGGAAACGGAGGATCCCCGAGAAAACCCTCCGACCAGTGGGATCGTCCGACACGATTCCCGCATGCGAAAATTCGGGGACCAACCCCACCGGTAATCGAACCCGGATCGCCTTGGTGGGAGGCGAATAGTCTGACCATTCGGCCACCGTGACCCTTCATAGTTGAAGAGATGCGAGAATATTTTGTAAGTGCTTAAGATTCCACTGTAACCCTGATGAACAAATTCTTGATTTTTAGGTCATAGTATATATTTTAGAGTATAAATATAAAAGTTTACACTAGAAACTATATAACGTAGGTGTTTTTTAACATGTTTGCGGTAAATTAGCTTTAAAAGTTTAATTAAATTTGGGAACATCATATTTAACAAGTAATGCAAATTTTGCGCAAAACACATACATAAAGTTCGTTCCCAAAGCAAACATTTTTACCTGAAACTCGAAAACAATATTACAACTGTAAAGTCATGAATTCGTACATCAGGGTAGAATATTTAGGGGTGCCTCGTGGGTTACCGTATTTCACGCGTTCGAGAGGCTTAGGATTATGGATGCGGTAAATGAATCACGTTCAACTGTGCCAATTATAATAATGTTACTACGACACCACACGTCTGTGATTTCCAGGTAGAACCTCAAGACACTGCCCATCACTTGGCCAATAAGCGGAACTACAAATTTCACACAAGGTACTAACTTATGTTGGTGCAAAATTCTTTTCGCCGAAAATTATTGGGTCCATGCAATCTTATTCAACATTTCCACAGAGGAAGCACTACAGAATGTAGCAGTTATGAACATGGATGACTGGATTTAGTTGCTTGGACCACGGCCACAGAGGAACAGGTCTGGACACTTGAGTTGAAAATTGACCTTCTTATGACTGATTGGCGCCACTGGCACTCTGGGGTTGTTTTAACATTGTGTAAATGGATCTACAAGGAGCAAGCACATGTCGGAGCTGCTAGGAGATGTGGTAGTGCTATCCTATGTTGCAATGTTAAAACAACACTTCATTGCTAGTGGCGCTTTAAGTCATAACGGAGTCAACTCAATAGCATTGTTAGATAGGCTGGTGTCCAGACCTGTAGTTCTAAGACCGTGGCTTGGACATACTCTATTGCGAAGAATGACTGTCAAATAATACAAAACAAATAATAGAAAAACATAAATAAGGGATCCATACACAACACGAAATTTCAAAAAATGGAATCGGGTCAAATGAAACATGGAACAATCAGATAATAAATAAAAATAATAAAAATTAAAATATTAAAAAACCAAGTTAACATGCGACACAACTATGAGACGCAGAAAAATAACAAAACGACACAGCGATGAGACGAACAAAACACAGTAGTTTTCCAGACAGACAGTGTTACGACGTTTCGGGAACTGGAATCTGTTCCCGTCGTCAGGTAGACACAGGGTTCAGGAACACGAGTGCGACTGATGCTTATTTATGTTGTTCTATTATTTGTTTAGTTTTATTTGACAATAATTAATTTCGCAATGGAGTATGTCCAAGCAACTAAATCTATTCATGCACTCCCACTGCGCAGTTCTTTCAAAGATCATATGAACATGGATGTAATGTTCGCAGATCATGAACCGAAAATTGAAGAATATCTGGAACATATAAGTACACTAACTACACTATTTATAAGAGTGACAGAAGAAAAACGATTAAAAAACGAGTCACACAAAAACTAAGTACCAAAAGCGAAGAGAACGGCATATATAAGAAATGATGGAAATAAATTTAAAAAAGTTGACTAATTTAAATATATTAGAATAACTACAGCATATCTGAATACAGAGAAACCAGAGGTACAAAACAGATTAAATTCAGCCAATAAATGCTTAGGTGCGTGCAACAGAATATTTTCGTCTAAATACTTGGCGCACAAAACAAAAATTAGACAAGACGACCTCGTGACAGACAGTAGCAGAGGATGTGGAGTCAGGAGAAGATTTGAGTTACTAAAGTAGATGCGTAGATGCAGAAGACTGGTCAAGATGGCAGGATTTGTTTCTGATGCTGCTGTATATTATCCAGGATGAGCAAAAAAGAATACTCCTGTGTGTGTGTATATATATATATATATATATATATATATATATATATATATATACACACATTTATATATATGAACGCTGTCATACTCTCATACTCGACTAAGTCTGGTGTTTAATTTACTTAAGCTAATGTGATGGATTTATCACAGAATGATTATATGTTAAATTTATGTACTTATGGCATTGCATTGTTTTGTTTTTTATCTTGAACTGTTGATGAATGTTGTTGATCTATGTAATGGAAGAAAGTGAATATTAGAAGTATTTGGATTTAAAAAGTGGGCATGTACAGAAATGTTGAATACATAGCAAAATTTTAAACTGTAAATGATTTTCGTGAATATTTTGAAGAAGAAAAAGGTATTTGTCGAATTTATTGTACACACTACTGGAATGTCGTCATGTATGCCAGCCCAGAAGCCCAACGAAAAGTCATGTTAAGTCGATTGAGTTTAGTCCTTTTAGCCATTATTTTTCTGTATGTTTGTTGCTTTTTCAGTTTAAGTCCATTTGGTAATAATTTTATTAGTAATTAGACATTCCAATGAAACTTCTCTGGCCTTGAAAAAATGTTTTTTTTAATTGCTATTATGTTTTGTTGATTGGAAAATTCAGGATGAACAGGCTTACCACCATAAAAACTTCCTTAACTGTGCTTTGGAGTAAGGAAATACTTTTTTTATATTCACGAAAAGATTTGTCCAAATTTTAAATTTATTTTCAAGGATTGTTCCCTACCCTGCACACTAACAGTAAGAGTGTACGAAAATGCAAAAGATGCATATACGTAAATAACACCATTAGCAATTGTATTGAAACTACACAAAATCTAATATTTACTTGCAAAAACTGCCAACAAGACATGTACCTAAGCCACAAGATAGTGCTCAATTGTGTATGAATAACTAAGAAGACAATAAAACCAACTTTTTTGCTTCACTTAGACCACAGTTTAGTCAAACGGAGAGCATGTGTCTTTAGATGATAGGTAGAGGTACGTAAATTTCGCAGATACATTCCAGGTCAGGTTGAACGCCAATTATGTATACTTCATTGTCATGTCTGTGACTTGCTGGCGGCTGTTACGAAACGCGTTTGACTACAGTAAGCCAGTAGTAAATAAGGAAATAATGCGAAGTGCTATTGCTTGCTACCTGCTTGTACTGTTATAAGCCAATAGATAATCGATTGTGGCCATTGGGTGTATAGGACTGACATGTCTAGGCTGCTGCCAGATGAATCCGCGAAATTAACGTACCTCTAATGATAGGGTTGGGTATAAATGTCTCACTGTTCTTTCTTCCGATATATTTGAGCAGCATCAGATTCAGGCATATAGGCTATTATAGGTAAGTTCAGGCTTACACATAATTCTAGTGTAAGTCAATAATTACTAACGCGTTACTGATTAGTTCCCGAAACAAACTTTAAAGTACGTTTTCTGTAAAACTTTCAAGCCTCATGGCTCAATTATACGTTTAAGCAACAAGAAATATCAGTGGCGGCTCGTGGGTTGTTGCCAGGGAAAGGCACAAATTGCCGAGAACTGTACACTCGTGTGAACGCACTGCCGTATACCAATGACCATGAAATATCTACTCGCTACTTACTGTATTGTGACCAGTCGGTAATATGCGGCACCTACATACAAGCGTGTCAGTGGCTGTAGCGTCAACTAGTGCACAACCTTGGACAGATCTCTGCAACTTGTGCACTCCCTGGCAACAACCTACGAGCCCGCCTCTGAGAAAAATAATATTACAAATATTTATTTATATAATTATTTTTGTATCCCAGATACAGCGAGGTCGTGGGGTAGAACGCGTCAATTTTGTATGATATATAGAAACACTACTGTGCAATATATGAGCAGACAGAGTACAAAACAAATATATTATAATTAGGGAAGGTGATTTATAGAGCCACGATTTTATGGCGAAAAGATTTTTGCAACATTTGGTTTCGATGCGTAATGTGCACACCTGCAGTTCTGCTACATCGTCTGTGGTTGGATGATTTTACTCTCACTGGCCTTGGCAAATTATAGACGTACAGACTCACAATAGTCTTATTCTAATTGGTGCAGTCAAATGAGAAACGTGTCTGAACATAGACACGCTGCCAATAACCTTGAAACAGAACCGCCGATGTGCACGTGAGTCACTGAAACAAAGTGGGGCAAAATTCTTTTCGCGACAAAATCGTGGCCCTAGTGATTTATTGCGAGAATGTTTTCTGCCAGCGTATTCTGCAAATCAGTATAGCGTCATGCGTCACGTATTGTTGGCCGACGGTTATGTACCACGGTATAGCTGTATACAGACGAAGCACAGACTTTCAGTAGTAATGCACCGAAGTTATCATTGGCCCAGTCAAATAGTGACTCGCCAGTAACGAAGTAAAAGCGTCACACTGAATACGTTACATTGAAACCTAGCAACCAGTCAACTTTTCCCGCGATAAATCACCTTCTCTAATTATAATGCATATGAACCTAATTGATTTACCATAACACATTAAACAATCACATGAAACATCTACAGTACAATCTAAAAGCAATGAAAATTTAATCTACAATCAGACAACAATGTACAAACAACTATAGCAATATACAATTAATCACAAAATTTTGGAAACAAAGAATTTTAAGTATCAACACTGAATTTTCTATCAGGCTTAAAAATCTTCAGTCTGAATCAGTTCTTCTGGTAAAACGTGTTTCTCCTAACTCATCTGGGTACAGGTTACCAGGGGAAAACCTCGGTATAGGCTGTTCACTATAAATTAAGCACTCAGCAGAACTTTTAATTAAGTAAAAATTATGTTTAATTCTGCAATAGATGTTAAATTTTGAGAGTGTTGAAACATTTTCACTGGTTTTTAGTTAAATGGAAGGTTCAATGTTAAAAGTTGTAAAGATGGCTGCAAAATGGCCAAAAGAAAAATCTATGCAGTGCTCACTTTATCGTGGACGGCCTATATCGCAGCTATTTCGTATACCAGGCCGGAACATTACAATATATTTAAGTTGTTTTTAATAGAGTTATTAATACTTTCTGCCGTTATAGTAACCCTGAATCTAATAGACTACTCTCTCTCTCTCTGTTCCCCAGTCTAAAAGTCCGTGGTCTCTGAATACTGTACAACACACGGCCAAAGGTAAGTCTAAAGCTGAGTTTACAATTGAAAACGTATGAACTATGACGTATAGTTAAGAACACGGGCGTCACAAACATAGGGGACTAGGGAGACACGCCCCCCCCCCCAATAATACGTCTTCTCATTTCGTCTCCTCCAATATTTACAGGTTGTTTTTAACTTATATTACAAACTATAGGACGTGATCCTTTACCACAAATGATATATACTTCCACAATGAAATTTTTGTCTACTGTAATTCATAAGACGGAAATTCGCATTTGGAAATTTAATTTTAAATAGTATTTTTGCACAATGTTGGAAACGACGAGGGGTTAATTTTTAATTTTGTGCACAATGTTTAGAGTTGTTGAGATCTTTACCGTATCAAGAAGCCGCTCTTTAGAACACTCCCCTTCATGAAAATAACACCCTCTCATTGAGTCGAACTTCTGTGGCAAACATTTCAAGTTTCATTTTATGAGCAATACATACCAAGAAATATAAAATGTCATCTTTTTTAAAGTCGTTCGAATTCACCGTTTACAAGAAATCAATCTTTAAATTAATCAGATGCTGCAGTAGCATCGTTAGCACACGAATTTCTGTGGCAAATAAATCCACACATGAAACATACCAATGATGGTGTGTGATAGGCATGCCAATGTATGGAGTTGCTTGAAAGTAAGTGTGTTGAGGTTTACTTGTTTGAAATATGTGACATAGTTCTAAAGAACTGTAGCACAGGATGTGTTTTTCAAAGTGAAAATGCATTCACAAGCATGCTGTGTGCAATTACATTGCAGTTTTGCCTGCGTGCCAGGTATTGTATTGCTGGCACAGAGACACGAGAATGAATTTTATAGCAAATTGTACATTATAGTGACTTATAAAAATAAGACCTTTTATGTTGCTTACGATATACTGCTCATAAAAGTAAACCCATTGTCACAAAAGTTCTAGTCAATAAGAGGCTGACCACCCTTGTTATTTTCATGAAGGGAGTTTTAAGAAGTAGTTTCTGGATTTGGTCGAAGATCTCTATAACACTTATAACTGTGCACAGAATTGAAAGTTAACACAACGTTATTTCCAAAAATTTGTCAAAATACAATTTTAAAATTAATTTTTCAAGGGTGAACGTCTCCCTTACAAATTGGGTTTTAGGCAAAAATGCCATAGTGTAATTAGCCTATACCTCATTTTAAATAAGGAACCATCTCCGAAAGTTTTTTAACGTAAGTTAAATAACAGCCTCTATATTGAGTTTCGTAGTAGTATGAAACATGCTAATTCTGTGATCACTGATATATTTTTATTTGTCAATTACCTCGTTAACAAGCCTGTGCTGTAATGACTTAAAAACTATAGACAAAATCCATTTGCTGCACATATTGGCGTATATAGTCCGTTCGTGATAAAATTAGCACCTTTTAATTAAATCTGTGAACCATTTCACACACGAATGCTTGGTTATTTGTTTCCAGTAAAGTTAGTGGAGAATCAGGTAAGTAATTTTGTGTTGTAATGTCTTACTAAGTGTACAGTCACGAAATCAAAGGAACCTCAAGTGCTCACCACTTTACCGAGAATGGACTATATTACTCGAAAAATATTACGCCCGACAAAAAACAATTTTTTCTTTATTTGTGTGTGTTGTTATTGTTATTACTAAAGATCTGTAGATTCATATCTCAGAAATATATATATATATATTTTTAATTTAGAGTAGGCCATGTTTTGTGAAGTTTATGTCATGTTTGAACTTACACAGAAGATTTTGTAAATAATTTGAAGGTGTAAAATTGTTCATTTTTCAGTTTGAATGTCTGCAAGAAAATATTTCTACAGTTTTGTATGGTTTCCTCCATTACGTCGTTCTTTCAATGCAGGCAGTTTCTGTACTATGCCAACGCCAAATGTAGTAAAGATTGACAAACTTTAAAGCTATTCTTTATAAATGATTATTTTGTATTTTATTTTTATTTTATTTGCGACTTATTTTTACAGTGGCGAAGTTAAGGTGTAACCACCTTGTCTTACACTTAACCACTGAAAAAAAAATCAAAGACAACAGAACATTAAAACACATTGAGAAAAGAATAATGAGAGAAGTAAATATGATATCAAATTACAATAAGCATGAGTATTACCATCTAGAACATAAATTATTCATGATTAATATTAAATTGAGACATAATACAAAATTGTGTTTTAAGTACGGAATCTTTATATCTGAACAATTATGAAATAAATAGGAAATACAGATAAACTGGATATATTAGACTAGACAAAACATAATAAAAGAACTATGGCTATAATTTAACTAATAATCTCATAGGGAGACTCTCGGAAATATTAAAATATGTAGTATACTACGTAAATCTTATGGGAACTTAAGTTATTACATTACTACATAATAGAACAATTCGGTCAATAGTTTACTCATATTTTGGCAGTTTCGAAAAAATACATTTTTTAAAGATAAACTTGGGTGATCAGGCAAGATACTATAATGACAGTAAATACAAGTTTTTTTTATTATTTTTATTTTGTGTCGAACGGTCTTATTGCTACTGCAACTTATAAGTTTCACATTCAGGTTTCTCCCGGTATTTATAATCATTATTTTGTGGTGTGTATAGGGCTCCAACATGTACTTTTTTCTTGTAAATCTGTTCACTTAAAAAAATGTTCTAAAAGAGAAAATCTCTATTTCAAACAGCTATATAATTAGCATATTTTAGGAATGTGGAATGCTTTAAAAATCCGATTTTGCACTTTGGAATTCCAGAATTTCTCGGGGGAGGACCCCCGGGCCACCCGCTTTCTTTTGGGGATAGATGTCCTTTAACAATTAAATAAATTTCAGTTCCCGCCCCCCTCCCCCTCCCAAAATAAATATGAGCTTGCGACGCCCTTGAATTGACACAAGAACAGAAAGTGTATTTCTTAATGTACCAATTCACAACAGAACTTAACAGGCCGTGTGAGGTCGTGTGGCGTGTGGGCCATGACTTGAAAAGTAACAGAAATTTTATATTTTTCCGTAAGAATCGTGGGAATAAACTAATCAGAGCATTCGGGAAGTTACATTCATATGGCGGATATTTAAATAATATACGTTAAATACGTTGTAGTGATATATATGATGTTTTTGGAATATTATGATCATTTCAAGTTTAAAAATGTAGTTAAGCGTATATTTAGTTTTTAGTTTAACGACAAAATAGCTGTTTGGAAAGGTTTTAAAATCCCATTTGGCTTGCAAACAACTCGAAGTATATTATTGTTTCGTATGCAAGACATATTATAAATTTTAAAAATATTAATCTGATTTAATGAAAATTCTTGCTATAAAATATCAGAAACACGAAAAGTTTGAAGAAAGCAGACTAGTCGGGTTGTTACTGGCTGGAATTAAGAATTAACGTATTTATTATTAACCAGAATTACTGAAGACTCTTTTCCATGTGTGTGATTGGCGCTTACTGCATAATTCTTAGTTCTAAAATTTTTAATTGTGCACTTCTAGGCTTAAGACTGTGGTGCACAGACTGTTTAGAGCAAAGACGTTATACAAGACCTAGACTATTACGCTGCTCTATTGTTACATGGCCAAATTTAACGCTGTCATATTCCAGCCGAAGATAGGAAATTTCGTACTTTAGCGGGGAGAGGGGAATGATTATATTTTCAACAAAAAACTTTGGTGTAGGACATTGTATGTTATGGGCTCCAATATGGCGCTGTTCAATTAGGTTAGGTGCAGTGATAGGCCGTCAGCTGTCTTGCAGGCGCGGATCCTTACGAGGGGCCCAGGAGCTCCACCCCTTTTTTCCCCCTTTATGTATTGTTTAACTTTAAAATATTACAAATTTTTAAGTGGTTTATTCATTTTGTTTAATAAATAACGTCCTTTTGCACTAATATTAAATTTTCCGGGGAGGGCGCCCGGACCCTCCCTTCTTTGACTCGGGGTTTAGGCATAACTACTTTTTGAGATACCCTCCCCTCTAATCCAACAAACTTACAGCTGAATCCACCCTTGGATCTTGCACCCTTTGTTCAAAGCACTTACACATAAAACAATACATTTGAAATATTACACTTCTATTTGTAGCTTGGTGGAAAGAAAATAAATATTTAAAAAATTAATGTATACATATGAAATTAAATTACAGTGTTGACAGACATCATATAAATATTAAATATTTAAATAATATTGAAGAAAAACATTGCTTTAAATAAAACCAAAACCATTCTGTGAGACACCACAGAGAATAATGCCAAATATCACAATGTAAACATAAGGGTTGGGTTAGCAAAATTCGTTGCCTTATTTTAAGAACGGGGTTAATTTAACACGAGTAAATTGAGGTCGGTTTCGCGACTGTGTCGAAGTTTACGAGTCACGCCCCGAATAACTGTGAAAGGATGACAAACACGCGGGAAAACAAACGTTGTATCCTGTACAGCTTTGTCAAGGCTGAAACCAGCCTCTAACTAGGACAGCATCCATTAAACTCACAGCGAACAAAAAAAATGTTTGACCTATAGAGGCTTGAAAAATTCTCGTTTTGTTTTGGACATAAGATAGGACTGAAGCAATTGTAAAGTCGTTCCACGTTTGCAATTGGCTCTGGTATTATCTGGCGCTTCTTGAAGGCCGCTGAACCAATAATAAAGAATAAAGAAGAAACTTAATGCTGTTCTAATTATGTGATGTCACTGTGTCTGCGAGCAGCCAATGCGCAGGAGAGTTAAATTCTTGACTGTACATATATTTTTGCAGCTTAACCAACACGTCAGTGAACACAGCCAATTCTCGCGGTCGCAATTGATTATACGTAGGACTCCGATGACCGTATAACAAGGTATGGTGAACCCACGAAATATTCTTATCTCTAGTAATAACTATGGAAGCTCAATGTATTGTTCTTCATGTCTGCCTGCATATGTAACAGAAATAAAAAAAACTCTTTTCGTACTGTCCTGGTTTGTTGAATAAAAGTGACCGATTCAAGAATACATTCTTGTTTGGACAGTCCACACTTCGAGCCGCTGTAATTTTCAGAATTGGTCCATATTTCGGCTGCAACACCTTGCCCCTTGAAAGATTAATAATACGCGCGTGTGACAAAGGGAGTGTCCAATAACAATAAACAATTTTTATACTTAACCTGGCATCTCTCACCCAAACTGCAGCCATTAAGGGCGAGGTTCACCTTAGTTGTCAATGTCTTTTTTGTTATTATATTTGCACTAAATATTTTTTTTTTATTTTAGACATAAATTTTGATTAAAACTTCCTCTTAGAAAATTTGTGTATCTCTCATAGTTTTTGCGTAATGAGTCATAAACATCAAAATTTGCACTTTACGGTTTTATGTACGCCACTAAACCAACTGACATACCAAACAGAAAAAAATGCACAGTGTATAACAATGTTGTAGGCTATGATTTGACACCTATAAAAACAAACTCCGCCCACCTTTTATCCATTGTTAAATTTACAAAGTAAATAAAGATTTCTGGAGCCTTTTCTTAAATTTGTGAGCGAAGGAAAAGTATTTCGTAAATTGATAAAAACTACTTTTTGATAATTTGAAAGGAAGTGGGTGGAGTTTGGGTCCGACCGCCCTAACTGAAGCGCCAATAAAACAAGTATTCTCGGTAACTGTGAACTACAGCCAAACAACAAGGGGGTCAAGTTTCCAGGCGAGTGTCCAGACATGTTCTTCTACGGCCGTGGTTTCTAGCCTAGCTTAATATTTTAAAACGGTAAACATGAAGGTTCGAGGCACAGCATTCGATGCTTTCTGACTCTTTTAGAAGCGACATAATTTAACTTTTTAACCATTGTTAAGACCTTGCCACAATGAAAAGTTCCATCTGCTAGTGACTTGCCGCTACGGTGACCGGTCGGTTTTCTCCTCTTCGTATGCCACAATGAATGCCGGTGCCTGCCGCTGGGGTACAGTTCATTCTGCGCACAACAGGTGGCAGAGCAGTCGCTTATTTTTGCTTGTTTACATTTTTTTCTCCGCGCGCTGTCACGGCATTGGCTCTCGTTTTGTGAGGTACATCAGTCAACCAATAGCACTCATCTTTCCGCTCCCTGCCGGTGTTGGCAGGTGAGTGCCGCCCCTGCCGTTGCCAAAAAGTTAAAAGTTCGTCTGGAATTGGCGGCACAGCACAGCACTGCCCGGCAAGCAGAACGGCAGTGACGTCATGATCACGTAGGCCAATCAGATAGCCAGAATCACACCAGCACGGCACGGCACAGCACTGCACGGCAGTTAAAATTTCATTGTGGCAGGGGCTTTATTGTACCAGCTCTCGGGGCATACAGGAAAGTAAACAAAGTCATATGGAATTTGAGATATTTGTTTAAACAACAGCTTATACTTTAAGAAATACTGTGATTTTTATGTATCTGATTTACATACGTAGAAATAGGAAAATGTGACGTTAATTACGTGTCAATTTCCTCATAGGTAATAAAATAAGTCCTAATAAACTTCAAGGTAACCAAACAGACACCATGACAATCCAAAGAGAAAACGAGTACAATAAAAATCACGTCTAGTCGCTTCTGTCACTACCACGGCCGTAGAAGAACAGGTCTGGACACTCGCCTGGATATTTGACCCCTTGTTGTTTGGCTGTAGTTCACCAAGTTACCGAGAATATTGTGTTTTATTGGCGCTTCAGTTAGGGCGGTCGGACTCAAACTCCGCCCACCTCCGTCCCACTAAGATAAACAATTTATCAAAACGTATTTTTTATCAATTTACGAAATACTTCCTTCACTCACAATTTAAAAAAAAGGCTTCAGCAGTCTTTATTTACTTTACAAATTTAACAGTGGAAACAAGTGGGCGGAGTTTGAGTCCGACCGCCCTAACTGAAGAGCCAATAAACACAATATTCTCGGCAACTTGACGAACTACAACCAAACAACAAGGGGATCAAGCAAAATACATTGGTAGACAGGCGAGTGTCCAGACCTGTTCTTCTACGACCATGGTCTGGACTTATTTATTCTGCGATAATGTTATGCAATCTAAAAAAAAAACACTTTAATTTTCACTGTCTCTACGGATACGAATATTTTTTAATGCGCTTGGTGACTACAGAATTAATAGAGTTTGCACAGGAAGCGTGCCTGAGGGAATTTTATCACACCCCGAGAGCAGGCGTCTGCCTAACCTTGAAGAGTGAGAGATTATGGTCAGTGCTTAACATCGAGGTCTTTAGCGATAGTGAGGGGTGACATGAGATGAGTATGGAGCAGCACAGGAATGAAGGGGTGGGGGAAACGGGAGATCCCCAATAAAACCAGACGTCGCACATGCAAAAATCCGGGGACCGAACCCGTCGGGAATCGAACCCGAATCGACTTGGTGGGAAGCGAATGGTCTGTCCATTCGGGTCACCGCGGCCCACCTAACCCTGAAGAATGAAACGGAATGAGGCCCTTAGATGGAGAACTGACGGAAATCGAAGGATCGTGGAAACGGGAGTTCCCGAGAAAACCACGCCATCCTGCTGCTACATTTCCCAGATGCGAAATATCTCCGACACAGCCTGGAATCGAATGCGGATCGCCTTGGTGGAAGAAAGGTGATGTAGCCACTACTTTACTCGTTATAATTTCAATCGCATACCATCAGTTATTCTTAAGGTTGTGTAGCAAGAATCTTAAAAATCGCAATTATTGAAATAATCAACATTTGTATAGGAACAACTCTTTTGAAGCGATAAAAAGTCACCAAATTTATATTTAGAATTTCGTAGTTAGGCTATAAATACAGTTTTTAGCTACACTATATTGTTTTGGTACCTTAAATTAACACTGTTTTTAACACAGTGTAAAACTTGCACTATATAATCATATTAGAAAAAAATGCCACTTGAACAGTTTCCAACCCGCATCGTAAAATAAAGACGTAAATTTGTGACTGCAAAAGATTAATAACTGGCTAGCACGCCAATAACTGTCTTAATAATGAAGACATAATTTAAAATGTTGTGTCCTTTCTCTTTCCTTCCAAGTCCCCTTGAAAACTGCAAGCGACACGGCAGTAAATTACTACACTCACGCTGCATATTTTACGAGTGGCAAGCCTCGCTTCTCAGAAGAAGAAAACGCTGCACCGCGAACCGGTTTCGCTGCGGCGATCGACTCACAGTTTAATCTGGTCGCTGCCTTAACCGAGACGGGTGAAGGTTATTTATTACAGGCACGGCAGGAGGACAAGAAATATCACCTGCGAGTAACAGCGCCGCTGAGCAGAGCTGTCATATCTCTTGGAAGTGGTTTATATTCGCAGTAGAGTTGCCAGGTGTACGCTGTAATATTGTCTGAACATATAAAAAGTATAAATTTGTGCTGTTACAAACACATAAAAAGTAGAATTATTTTGCATGTAATATTATGAGTTGGTTAAGTAACAAGGACTGGGCCAGTGATAAAATTTTATTTGGAAAATCTATTCTATTTTTTAGTATAATATCGTACAATGGAGAATTATTTCAGTTCAAATTTAGCAGTCATAAAAGCATTAAAATAAAAAAAAATATTTTATTAGTGATGTACTTAAATTGTTTACCATGTAATATTCATCGCCCTGTCACAACAAAATGAACGAGAATAAACCGTAAACAATTTTTAAACAAAATTTTGTGATAGTATAATATGTCTTCGGATAATCAAACTTTCTAAAACTTAGCTGACACTACAGTAAGTCGAATGGTTTATATACAGAAGCTATGATACAGTCTAGTTCCCATACTTGGGACAAGTATTCAACTTGGGACAAAAACATGATTCAACTCTCGATGGTTGGCAATTCTGGTAGCATGTGAATATTGTTAGATATTGCATATTGCTGGCTTAGGAACACTTCTAATTAAAATTTATATATATTACATGTTGAGTTATTTCTTTCCGGTCTGAACTTATGCGACTGTCTCACGTACAGGCACTTATCTGTAGAAATAGTCCACATACCACAGTCTATGATTAGAGACACTGGAACTTCACAACTTCACACGTTATTAACTGGCCTTCATTTCCGTCACAGCTATAAGTGAGTCTGGGGAGATGGAGATGAGCAACGCATATGAGAAGATGAGAAAGTAGAGCCAACAGATGAATGTTATACAACCATAGTTGAGCTATACGTAAAATTTCGTCTACACTGATGCAAATAGATTCATACGGCTATTTATTGATGGAAGGGTAACCAACGTGGTAGTACTTGGAAAGAGATGACGCACAGCATCCGTTGTGTGTGGTCTATTGTAGTGAAAATTGACCACTCTACGGTTTGAGATTATTGTGGGAGTTTTATTAAATGCCCAGGACGAGAATGGGGTGTTAACATCAGAGAAAACTCAGTAGAAGACAGACACTGGAAACACGCGAAAATGTTAAAGACAACATAGGCTCCAATTAACTGTAGCATCATCCTTATATTAATGGATGATGCAGTTTGTGGCACGTGTGAAAAAATTTGGGCCAAATCACACATGTTCAGTGTTAAAGCTTCATGGGCGGGATTTCAGAGTTTTTATTGAGAGGCCAATATAGAGACACCAATCCAGCCAATAAAAAGGTGGTAAGGGGGGGGGGAGGGTCATGGGTCTTCCACCAGAAAAAAATCTGATTTCAATGTACAAACTGGAAGCTATTTAAACAGTTTTCGGCCAAGTTATTGTGAAAGTAACTACAACCCATGGGAGGTTTATAACTTCCAAGGAAAAAATGTACGCGAAAGTGCAAATAGTGTGTAAATTTGTTTTCTCTTTCATAAATATTGTGGGAGGGGGGCAAGTGCCCTCCCCCTTTGCCTCCCCGAATCCCACCAATGCAGTTATAATTGCATCCGCGATTAGTAGTTATTGGCGGCATGTCATTGATCAGAGGTGTCGCTCATTTTAATGTGATGCCAATCAGAATAAAGAAAGTGCGAATCCATGCATTTGTGTAGGCTGGATGCAAGATGTCAAAACCATCCAATCACTATGATACAGAGTTGCAGACATGCACTTAAGGGACCAAAACAAGCTGGTGATAAATTCCTCAATAGATATATGTAAAGTGTGAGCTACTGTCTAATGTAGTGTGGTCATTCGTTCATCCCTCCCAGTTACCAGTGAGCTAATGCAAATACGATTAATGCAAAACATTTATAAGCGAAATAGTTCCCAAATACTTGTTGGTAAATCTTACCGTTTTTTTTCAAATGGTGTACACCTTAAACAAATTTTATCTGCACAACAATTTTTGTTACATGTGGACCTCTGTAATGGTTCTCTGCCATGAAGAAATTTTTTTGTTTTGAAGTATAGAGTAACAGTGTGTTACTGTTAAAATATTTTTTATATAATTTCGGTAACCTTACAGTACTATGAGAGACAAACCTTAACTTGAAAGAAGTTTTGCCTTCTCTATAAAAAACATTTATCAACGAAGACATATTTAAAGGAAATAAAATATCATTGGCTTAAAGTACACATATTGCACGTTCATACAAATCGTGGAATTAATATTTATTAAAATAAAGTATTAACTTGCTGGCAAAGATAACGTGTTCATAACGAATGTATAGATGAAACCATGGAAATAATTAATACACATAATATGATCTGCAGCTGTTAGTTATGATGAAAAATTCTTTTACAGTTTCTCAAAACGAACATACAATATTTGTACTTTGAGCCATCGATGGATGGTCTTAAGGTTTTTATTTCCCTGAAACGCTAGATTTTTTTACAGAATGATAATCAGATTCATAGAAATTCTTTTCTGCGATTAGGATAATTTTTTATCTGTGTATGCAAGGACCCGCCGTAGTTTGGCGAGAGTAACGTGTCCATTTCCCTGGGAATCTAGAAACAGCAAACACTTTTGTGAACAGTCATATTAATTACGCGATGGCTTTTCCGTGTCCAGTTCCCTGCTTTGTGGCGTTCCTCTGTTTCCAAGGAAGCCGTGCTGGGGCGTCGACGGCCTCGACCCTGTTTACGTTCTGGTTACCAGGAAACCCATCGTGAGAGCAGGTTGCCAGCCGTGGTGCTTAGCGTCTTCTTCGGAAGATGACAGTGCAGAAGTGGGTAACTTATGAGGGACAGGATACACCAACCTAGCTGAAGTGTTGTAGTGAGATGTAACACTTGTTGTGTTCCAGCGATAGACGGTTAACAGCGTTCAAGTGAAAAAACCTTTTCTTACCGTTTTGTATGTTTCAATATTTTACGTAGTACACTGTTAAAAGTTTCCGTAAAATCCCGGAAATATTTACAGAAAAGTACTGTAACTATACGGAAGTGACTTTCGTAATTTTTGTTTACGGAAGTTTTTCCGTATTGCCAGTTAATGGATGTTTCACAGTAACTTTTCAAAAATTCATGGAAATATGTTTTATACCATTTTAAATA
Source organism: Medauroidea extradentata (assembly GCA_003012365.1). Lineage (NCBI taxonomy): Eukaryota > Metazoa > Arthropoda > Insecta > Phasmatodea > Phasmatidae > Medauroidea > Medauroidea extradentata. Next base: position 5,778 of record PNEQ01002674.1, on the reverse strand, counting down.
AAATTTTATTGCGTTTCTTTAAAAAAAAATTTTGTTATTAATGATTACTATGACTCCTAGAGATAAAATTTGTGCGCAGTGGTGCGAAACGAAGAGAAGACAAGACGAGCTAAGATAACAGAAGCGAAGCACTGTTTCCTAGTTATCCACACTTTGCCGCTAAGAGAAAATGTGACTGAAGTGTTCCGAGGAGGCCAAACACGCATATTCTATTCTCCTCGCTTCATCAGTCCTGCAATGGAACTTACCACAGCTGAAAAAAAAAATCGCACCGCTTCTCTGCGTTTAGCGCCAACGGGTATGCACCTTTAAAGTAATTTATTTCTATGAGTTAAAATATTTTTCTCATAATGGTACTTATGAGGTTCTGTAAAATCTGGATTTAATAAACAAAAGTTGTCACTTATTAAGTTGGTCTGTTGCCACTGCGTGTTACTCGCTTGCCGACTGTAGTGCCACTGTGGTACATTGATTAGAGTCCCTGCCTGAGAGAGGTAAGGTCGTGGGTTCGAGTCCTGGCAAATTCGAGGAATTTTTACAAAATAGTGTGTCAAGATCTCGAGATAATATAGCAAATATAAGTTTTTCGTATTTCTATAAAATGGAGTGCCAGTAATTTAAATAAATTCCAATTTTGTACGGAAAACGGATAGTGTGTAATTTTACGGAAGCTTCCGTAACCAAACAAAATGAGTGGCTGTTATTTTACGAAGATTTCTGTATAATTTTTTGCCTGCTCATTTCCGTAATTTCACGGAAATTCTTTCGAACGGTGTAGTAACGTGAGAAATGTGTAAATAATAAGCGAAATAATTTACGAAAAACGTAATTACAGTAATTATGTCGACTATTGTGTTTATATTTTCCCACAAGAATGACTCGTGATTCAATTGATGATATTTCACTTATCCGTTCTCTCCCATTGCAAGAATTTACCAAAGGCGTTAACAGATACCATGTTGAGCTGCATGTTATTACAATTGTTAAAAACCCCAGTATAATATAAAAACATTAAATGGAAAATGTTTATGTTTCTCAGCTTTATATAAACCTCTTTAATATAATATAGAAGGAAAATACTTCGTCATTAAACACTGATTGAAAATGAATGAAACATCAGAATCGAAACAAATATCTTTATGTGGTTGCTGTGACATCACAATTTTTATGAAAAAATTAAAAATAAAATATGTGTTAAAATTATTGTTCACTCGGTTTCGAATTTTTCTTCCGTTTCCACCCATGTAAAGTAAAAAATAAATAAATAAATAAAGTGAAAATCCCCGAATATCATTAAAATAATTATTTTGACACTTGTACAGCTCTAAGGACGTCGTTTGCCTCAAATTTAATCGTACAGATATGAACAAACTGTAAGGGCTACGGTAACATACGTATTAAATGCTGCATGGCATCTACGCGTTTGCGGGCTTTACGTCGTAACTTTTACGCTATGTTGATGTAAGATATTTTGTATTTACGCCGAACACTGCTCAACCTTTAGTGTTTAGTTGATAATCTTCTTAATTAAGCTGGTTTTAAATACACTTGTAGCTCATTACTGTGTAACACAAATGTCCCACAAAAATTTTACCCTATCGTAATATTTTTACACAGTAAATTCAAACGTTATGACTAAAATTCCTTGTGTGTTGCTTCTTCCCCCGAGTTACCTCATACATTTTCAGTTTTGCATTAACACCTCTTTCTTAAATGTGACTTGCGATGTTTCTCAAATGATTGATTAAAATTTTAAAGCTTAGTCGCAAAAATGTTTCTTTGCTGTCCTTTTTAAGGATGATATTCTTGGTCCAGGATATTTTAAAAGGTATATATGGGTATAACACACATTTATCTTAAGTATTACGTCATAAAATAATACGGTCAGCGAAGAGGCGAGAAGACCCCACTCCAGTCCACTGATTTGTGACTTGAGTCTAGGTTGAGCCGTGATGCGCTTGCTATGTCGTCCTTATCGATTCCATACTTTCTAAACTTTGAACTTTCAAAATACTTCCCCGCAGGCAGCCACCTCTAAGAGGGCATGTTACATAAATTACCGCTAAAAAAAATTAGTTTAAAATGAAGGTTTTACCAGGCCGATTTGCAGTTATAACAATAGTAATAATAATAACAGCAAACCTAGACAAATTTTTTTGCGAACTTTCCAACGAAAATGTTTCTCGAATGACATATTTGTGAAGAATAATCTGTGACGCTGAAATCTCCTATATGTGGCGGAACGACAACTCAATAAATGCGTCATTCTGGAAAACGTTCCTGCTCATAAAGTTTGTTTGATGTTCTGTAGGTAATCCATATTGACTTTCAAAACCATGTAGGATTGAATTAGTGACTTTAGCGTTTATATATCGACCACAGGTGGCGCATGAAAGTAGTAGCGGCATGTATGGAGAAAGTTCTTAAAAAAAATACTTCTAAAGTTGTCTCGTATCTTTGAAAAGAAACCACATTTACAACCATGCTTCTCGATTTTTGTTTTCTAGTGTCATGCTTAGAAGCATGGTTTCAGAGCGTCTCAAAATTGCTAAAAATCGCTTCTCAATTTTTGTTTTCTAGTGTCATGCTTAGAAGCATGGTTTCAGAGCGTCTCAAAATTGCTAAAAATCGGTTTTTTTTTTCAGACCAATACCAACTGAAATCGTAAAACAAAAAATAGAAAAGCGTGCGCTGCACTACACTACGCATTATGCGTAAATAAAAAAATTAGTCCCATAAGAAAAGGCCAGCGACCAAAACAAATGCACGCCGTTTCCTCGCCCAGAGCATTAAGGGTGTTCAAGTGCAATAAAATCATAATTTTAAATTTTTATATGAAATTGTGTTAGTTTTGTAGACGATACTTCTGAGTTCATTTTACTTTTGCAAAACAATTTTAGCTCCCATAGTTTTTTTTTTTTTTTTCATAACGGTGCGTCAAAGTAAAAATTTGCATGTTCTGCTGCCAAGCAAATAGTGAAAACCAGTTGACCTATGTACGTGAAATAATTTGCGGTAAAATAACATGCCGTGGGATATGTACTAAAGATTTTAGAAAATATCCCATGAACTATTTTTTATAATTTAAAAAATGTAGAATTTGAAATTTTTTCTCTGTACTTTTGCGAACTTTTTTTTTTTTTTTTTAATTAAAATTATTACGTGGTGGGTATTAAAATTCTTTATTGCGGAGCTCATGGGATGTTAGTTCACAGTGAATTATTTCATTTAAATAGATAAATTAGTTTTTGCTATTTGCATGGCAGCATAACAAGCAAATTTTGACTATGACGCACCGTTATGAGAAAACTATGCGAGTTAAAATTGTTTTGTGAGAGGAAACTGTACTCACAAGTATCGTCTACAAAACTGACACTATTTCGTAAAAATATAAAATTACTATTTTATCGCACTTGAACACCCTTAAGGCGATAGTGTTGTTGACGCACGAGCCAATATAGCTCTTATCGCTCCCATGTTACCTTACCTCAAAAGTGGCATGTAGTACCAAATATACATAGGCAGCGATGGTCACCATCTTAGATATTATTATTTTGTGTCGTAACTATCCTTGTGGGTAAATTTACGGGACTTTAACCTAACTGGAGAATAGAATATATGCCATAAACTTTTGTTTGCCGTTACTGTTGTTACCTGTCTAGTTGCAGTTACAAAAGTCTTATTTATATATTAACTGCAGCTAGGCGTGTAACAACTTTAACTGCAAACGAAGATTTATGATGTCTAAAATTCTATCAATATTCTTTGTATAAGGAAGCTAGGTTCAAGTTCCATGAATGGTTTATATCAATAATCACTACTCGTCGTGTACCGGCCAAACGTAAAAAAAAAAAAAATTTAATATAAGGTTATTTTAGGTTAGGTTACGTTATATTAGGTTAGGTAACTTAACCTTACCTAACATAAGCTTATCAAATCTAACCTAACCTAACAATTATTTTTACGTAGGACTACTTCTAACGTCTCTAGAAACTTTTATCATCAATTAACTGAAACACTAAAACCAGTTTAGCCAGTGCACTGTGAGTAGCGATTCTTTGTATTCACCCCATAAATTTACCCAAAAGAAAAGTTGTGGCACAGAATACAATCATTTAAGCAGGTGCCTGTATCTCCTTCTTAAGGGTAAGTTACATAATTATGGTGTATTTTCAATTTTTGACCCAAAACACTAATTCAAATTGTATTATCAAATTTTTCTCTTCGACAAAGCATATGACATGTTCTTGGTAAACTGCTTGACATAAATAATAAAGGAATATTTCTTTAAATTGTCATGCAGATCATTGCAAGACATTTCTTTAAAGTTAACCTATAATTCTCGTGCAACGATTTTGCATGACAAATTAATGAAAGATTCCAATATTGTTTATGTAAAGCAGTTTACCAATAATATACCCTATGCTTTGTCGAAGAGAAAATGTTGATAATACAATTTGAATAAATGTTATGGCTCAATAACTGAAAATACGATAAAATTGTCTAACTCTCCCTCTTAAGCTCGCAACAACGCCGACGTGGCCCCGGAGTTGACTCGGCCTCGTTCGTAAATGTCGCTGTCGCGCCGGGACCGCCTCGTATATCCTATCCGTCGATAAAGTAGAGGAGACGTGTGACCCAGGAGCGGAGAAGCGAGCCATTTGTCGGCGTTGATGCCGTGCCAGGCCGCATTGTGGACTTGTGAGCGGCGGGCGTGGTAAATAAACAACCCCCCCTTGCACTCCTCCCCCATGTCCAGTGACCGGGCTATTGCAGGGGCACTGACTGGACGATGTGGGACTGAAAACACTTCCGTCATTCCGCGGTACACATAGGCGCCTCTAGGAATGTGGCCGTCTTGTTTAGCCTCTGCTCTGATATGTAGGGCAAGTGCAGGCGTTCCTAGTCTGCCGACATCTGCGCCTGCTTGCAGCACCCCGACTAGCCCGCACGACAGGTATTTAGAAGAGCGAATGATTTTGGTCAGCATTAAGAGTGCTTGGTAGATAAACAAACACTGAAAACAACACTTGAGTTCTACGTTTTTTTAAGCCAATATGGATAAAATACTCAATGACAATCCTAGATAATGATATTTGCCAACTTTATGAGTAAATATTTATCCAAATTTACTAATTCGTTACGCGTGATCTCTTGCGCCGCAGTTAAATGCACGAGGTTCCGGCGTCAGAGATTGTGTCTCAGAAGTTCGTAATACTGGAAGCAATTTTGATTTAAACGTTGGCTAAAACTATTGTCGAGCGTTGCTATTGTTTAACTTTCGCAAATTGGCTTCCAGACACCTACAGCTATAGATTAATGCTTTTAGCGTTGAATTATGTACCACGCCCTCTTAAGGAGTCTTCGCCGGTGTCGAATTTCCACCTTTGACGCGTGGGAACATCGTAGCGATAAGAGCCATTGTGCCACGCTTGACGAGAAGAATATCGCCTCTATTCGCAGTGCGCCAAACTGGCGTGCAACACTGAGAAAAAATTTTGTTGATGCAAACAAAATTTGTTTGAATCAACCAAATCATTTGTTTACAGAGGGGCAACGAAATATTTGTTTGCTTGTACCAAATTATTTTGTTCCCTCGATTTGTTTGAGGCAAATAGCTGAATTTTGTTAGCAGTACCAAAGATTTAGTTGGTCATAAAAATATTTCGTTGGACATATTAAATGCACATACAATATTTTAAGAACTAAAATGATTATATTTTATAAACTTGGAAAATTTCTAAAATTTGAAAAGCTAAAAAAAAAAAAAAAAAAAAA
>PNEQ01002673.1:19062-50050 GCA_003012365.1 Medauroidea extradentata | reverse complement strand
GTGAACCAAGGGGCCTGGAAGGAGCTACAAGGCGGTAGGCAGGTAGCAGAACGGTCGCGGGTTGCGACCGAGTGAACGAGAGCATCCTGAGTGTAAGGATCGTCTAGCAGTGACTCGTTTTGAGAGTAACTGGTACTGCGGTAGGCGGAGTTATGGTGAGTCTTCTCGTCCCTCATAATGACATGGCCTGATGACCAGTAATGCGGATAGTCTGCAATTTGAGACTGAGGAGGTACGTTTGGGGAGTTTAATTGCCTGGTAAAGGACTCTGAAACCGGTAGCGGACGGCCGTCGGTCAAGTTGGGTCGTCAAGTGGGTGTGCATAATACAAGACGTCGGGGGAGGTTCGAATAAAGACGGCGTCAGTAACTTTCGCTAATTATACACAAATCCGTCGAGCTGAAGAGGGGCGAGAATGGTGTGAATGAAGTTGAATAAAAGTAATGGATAGACAAAGGTACAAGATCGTGGTAAGGATTGTGAGTGGTGAGAACGATCGACACAGCCTTGAAATGATTATAAAGAGATTTGTTTAATTAGAGCAATGAGCCAAATTTGGCGATCGAATTGTGTTTCTTGTAATTTGTGTAAAGTGGGAATTAAATGCAAATTTCTCACTTAATTAGTTTGTTTTCTTTGCTCGAGAGTGAACCTTTTAGTGACTCGCTATAAGCATGTATGGTTACTTGTTAGGAGGGGATTTGCCCCGCAAGTTTGGAAACATTCAGTACACGTATTGAAAGAAGTTAATGTGCGACCGGCCTTCAGCATCTTGGGTCAGTTAGTGTAAGACTGGCTCAGTAGAACTTTTCTACGCTGTTTCTGACTTTAAAAATATGTGCATATAACCGCTAACGTCTAAAAATCTGTAAAATCTTACAAGTTTTCACAAAATCGTAAAAGGCCTACCGTTTCCATACAAAAAGTTGCAAAGTTAAGGACTTTTAAGGACCATCTGATAAAATAAGGACTTTTAAGGGCCCTTAAAACCAATGTTAACATTTAAGAACTACTTGAGGACTGTATGAACCCTGGGTTAATTTGGAGGTTATGAAAACAAGCTACAGTTTTAACCAAAAACTATGCAAAATATGACAACCAAATTGCCTAGTATTCCTGATTTATTCTTGAAAATTTGATTCCAGAGTTTTACAAATCCTTCACGTCATTGCAATTCACAAAATAATTGCTTTGGGCACTCAGGAACACGCAAATAAAAGAATAGACCGAAGAAACATCTTGAAGAATACTGACTAAAATTAATTTAACTCTGATGATGTCCACATGAAGATTATAAAGTTCCCACATCTTAATACGCAAAAGATGAATACATACTGGGTGGTGAAAACCATACCCAGACGCCCAAATGGCCACACCCACAGACGGAAGAGAAATTTTAGTAGATTTCAAACAATTCCAAAACAGGTTTCATAGAAAAAAGACCACGGACGTTACCTGTGTATGTTACAACTGCCACTCCTGACCACATCACTACATTTTTGGGCTACTGCCCTACATTTCCTTCTTCATATTTTCCTTTCAAATAAATACACGGACCAGGGCTACACCCTAGCTGCATCTGGACATCCAGAGTACTGGGGAACAACTCTTACAAAAGCACGCGCATAGCTGCTACAGTCCCTTTCGTCTGATCTTAACTGCTATGCATACACCACCCTATAGAGACTAAATGAAACCCACGCCTGTTAGTTATTGGGCATCCTACAAACCTAGTTGTCCAATACTTGCAAACAAGGACATCTGTTTGTTGCTACTCTGCCCACCGGCAATAACTGGATAAAACTAAATCCTCATGCACACCTGCCTATAAAAAAAAGTCTGCTTCTTCCTAGAGTTCCCAAAGCAACACAAAATATATCCACTTGAGTTGAATAATTACAACAGATAGGCCCCATCGTTAAAATTAAGACCTGCGCGTATATATAAAATTAAAAAATTTAATAGGAAAAGGAAATACAAAATTTTCAACAAATACATTTACCTCGTATTCTCAAAAACCATAAACAACCTACTCAGAAAGAACTTAAAATTTTGGCTGAGTAATTCCTAAACCTAATCTGAAAGTGCTCATCAAAACGAACAAATTACACCAAAACAAAAAAAATCTTCCTTCAAAATCCTTATATTTTCTGCAACTGAAAAAAAAAATACAGTTTGAATTACAGTAAACCCTCGTTTTATCGGACCTCCATTCAGCGGACTTTGTATTTGACGGACAAAATTTAGCGATACAAAATTATTCCACCGTGGGGTCTAATTGTCACATGCAGCACAAGACCTAATTCTTTATTGTGCTTTGGTGAGTGACATCAGGCGCACGCCCGGATAGCCATGTAAGACTGTAGAAAGGGTTATTTTTAGTCGCGCATCAGGGTACGTGCCATGTCCGAGCAAGAATGAATGTCTACCTGTATTTTTTACGGAACTGTAAGATCAACAGTGCAAGACCTACCTGGTTATTCTGCTTTGGTGAGTGACATTAGGTGCACGCACAGATAGCCTCGTTAGACGGTAAGCTGAGCTAGTCACTCATCGGTATTTTGACATGTCCGGACAAGAATGATTGTTGTGTCTGTCAACTTGAATTTTTTTATGCAGTCGATGTACGTGCACGTTTAAAATTGTGTTTTTTTTATGAAATTACGTTTGCAACATGACAGAAAAAAGAATAACTTTGACATTAATACAAAAGTTAAATTTTCTGTAGCAAAGTTGTGTGCTCATTATGGTGCCAAGAAACAAACTGTGTCGGACATTAGTAAAGCAAGAGATAAGTTGAAGAGTTGTATGTTGAAATATGTTAAACAGAAAAAAAAAAAAGTGGTACTATTGGACTCAGGAAACATATGAAACTTGCTACTGCATCTTCGCACGACAAGGCAGTTATGTTCAATAATGCTCGTGTGGTGTAAATGTGCGAGGTGTAGAGATAAAATATACTGCGGGCAAACTAGCACAACACGTGCCTTTCTCACGCTCAGCATTTCCGTCCCTTCCCCTTCAGAAAAAGTCTCAAGGATGGTGGCTAGATTATCTCCCAGACACAGTATACTATTCCGTGTCGGTATGCAAACAGTGGTAGTTTAGCTGGAAATTTTTTATTTGTGTTATACACAGTAAGTCCTTGATTAACGGACATTTGTTATAAAGGACGCTTAGTTTGTGTCCATTGATTCAAACTATGGACACGAAACTTGTTTTAACAGACAGTTCCGATTTGCTACTTTAAGGAGACAGAGAACCATATTTCTGGACAGCCTGTACTGTTCCCTGCAATGTGTAGACACGCACCACGCTGCACGCGCTGCATTCTTCCGTAGTACATCTGGCAACACAGCTTTCTCCCTCTCCCCCTCGTAACGGAGTTTGGGCTTATCGGCTGTCTAGCTGTTACAATGCATGGGTAGTCACTAGAAACTGAATTTTTCTTATCCCGAAACCTAGCAGCTTTGTGTCATTGTGACTTGCACCGAGTTTCACTACTGGGATTTACTTTATGTACAGCTGTTTGTCTGCTTGAAGTTCGTAGAGGTGTTTTAATATTTTGTTTTGTTCAAGTTTGTATTATTTATTATTGGTTAGCATCTACATAGTTAACTACTCATTAACATTTATATAGATTATTAGTACTCAAAAGTTTTCATAGATTGCTTGTTAGCCTATGTTATGTAATCATAATCTACGCTGTTCGGGAAAATGGCTACATTACAGGCAGGAACTGCTACAAAAAAAGCTGACGATCTGTAACCTTTGAAATAAAAATTGATGTGTGCATTAGTACAAATCAGGTCAGAGGTGTTGTACAGTTTGGTGGATCTCCCCCAAACTTTACCAACCAATCAAGGAGGTCCAGGAAGAGTAAACCAATAGGGTAAACCGATCAAGACAGCTCCTAGGCCAGCTAAGCAAAGAAAGGGGAAAACAGCACTAACGTGGACACAAGTTGTTGATTGGTGCTCCTTATTAGAGGTCAGAGAAAGGACCGAGCCTCCTTTCCCCAACACTTCACAATAAAAATTATTAATTTAAGAGACCATACAAAAAATTCATTTTAATTTAGGAGCATGAGAGCCTGTGAATATTAATTTTTATGAAAAGAGTTAGGTCTAGTAAATAAAATTATAATAAGAATTCAGAAAAAAAAAAATTTTTTAATACCTTCATAAGTTGATTAGAACAATCAAATCTTTGCACAATGAGTATTTGGTATTTGTAAATTAATTACTACAATAACAAATCAAGAAAAGCATGTATGGCTTAAGATTATCATAACAAATAAATTAAACAAGGGGATCCCCAAAAAAATTAATAATGAATTTACATTTTAATTTTTCATATTTTAACAAATTTTCAATTTTCGTTGTTCAATTAATTTTGCAGAGGTTGTGATTGAATATTAAATAAAAAGTCTCAAATCTGAATAACTAGTGCTGTGTGCACATCAAGTAGTTAGGACGAGAGAAGGAAAGTAATTAAATATAGGCTGGACTTTCCTGGCTGTCCTTCATGGGAACACTCTTGCCACCGCCGAAAGACGTTACTTCTCCATCTTGCCCATGGCTACCAATGACGGTACAGCAAAAGGACGAGTAGAAATAATGTTACTTCGACATCGGAAGATGTAGACAAGCCAAATCCCTCAAATACTGGATAGGCTTCCTTTCCTTCTACATAGCAAAGAGTTGAAACCGCGTTACGGAGACCGCTACATTAAACAAGCAAACAAAATAAAGTTTAAAAGAGGAACGTTATAAAAACAATGTAACACTAGGGCGCAAAAGATAATAAATTGAAAGAATAAACTCACCCTAGGCGGAAAACTTGTCGGATTACGACATTACAAAACGATAAAGAGCACTAAGCCTTTGACTGATGTTCACGCCATGATGTGTAAGAAACAACAAAGTCGAGACAAAGTAATGCCTAGAGGTTATAACCCGTCATAGAGTCGTAACTACTTGATGTTACCAAAATAGTATTTCCACAGTATCGAACAATACTTCCCAACATAATATTTTAAAACACACACGTATTTTAATAATCAATACATGATATTTTAATTCAAATTTTATCAATAAAAAAAATTTGTTTGATTAATTTCAAAACAAATATGATCAGATCATGTCTAGAGTTGGATTACACAATAACTGTTCCATAATTATAAAACACTGCATTAACTGCACATAAATAATTGCCTGAAATTTTCTTTATAAAATAATAAGCAGTTTACTGTTGTTATAATTTCATCGAAGATTAAAGAAATAAAACAGTGCTGGGGTGGAGTAACTTTGCCAAAATAAAAAAAATATACCTAGTTACCACTACGAATAGACGAACTAGACAAAACAAAATAAACAAACATATGAGCATGTGCCAACAAACGGCACAGTGTTCAGACATTGCGTGAGCACTTGATTTGCCTAAATCTACTGTCGACACGATTCAAAAAAATTCTGATTAAAGCCAGCATCAAAAATGTCACACCATTGTCTGCTACGAAAGTTACTCGCACTCATAGCTCAGTTATGGAGACAATGGATAAACTGCTTTCATCGTGGATTGACGACAAGATTCGGAGAAATGTTAACTTTACCCGTCTAAAAATGAAATGAAACGTTAAAAAAACTTTTAAAAAATCATTAATTGTAGCCTAAATATTATTCAATATTGAAGCAATCGGACTTAGAAAAAACTTTGTTCAAGGCGGTTTTTGATGATATCTTCAAAACCGTTGGAGATACTGAGAATTTCATATATGAGTTTCTTGTTTATAATTTTAATCAAATACTTTTTATCCTGTTACATTTTTTCCTGTAACGCATCATTTTGAAAATATTATGCAAAATGTAAATGTTATTGTAAGATTGAGAAACCTAACCTTGTTTGTTTACACTGTCTCTTGTGGGAAAGTGTGATTTACTTAAAGGACATTTCCCATAACGGACACTTTCCGGGAACAAAACCCATATGTTAATCGCGGACTTATTGCATTTAGTAAATAAACACTTTGCTGTGAAACGCAAAACAATTGCTCAATTTCAATTGTCACATGTTACCATGCAACGTAACATGAAAACAAGCTGATAGCAAACCTATGTCTCCTATCCCTCTCCTACTTTTCTCCCGCCCGCCACCCTTGGTCATCTCAATGAGCAGACAAAGGAGCATGCATATCTTCCTACTCCTGCCAGTCACCATAAACCTTCCCTCTTGCCCCCTTCCAATGATTATACGAAACAAACACGCTGCGTTGCCACACGTATCACACTACTGTATATCTATCGGCTTGTTGTCTATTTCCGTGTGCAGAATTTGGTACTTCGTGATTTACCGGACATTCTGATGTACAGGACCACACCTCCCCCCAATTAGTCCGGTAAAATGAGAGTTTACTGTATTTAACATCCAATATATTTCTGTACATATTTAAATCTGCTTCCGAATTAAGGAATATGAAAGTAAGAGTATTTCTCAGATTCGGAAGTGGAAAACAATTTTGTAAAATGTGTATAAAATATATTATGATTAAAAAAAGGCACATTTTGCATTAAAATAATTTCTTTTTTACTTAAATGTTTTTGTTTATTTAGAGGAATTAAAGTTTTTAAAATTTTATTTTGGTTTCTTACATAAAATGTGGTTTTTACTCCCACATGTTTTAACGCATTATTACAATAAAATAACCATAAGGTTCTCTAACAACCATATTACAATTACAGACGTTCTTTAGATTTCTACTGCAAATTTTGCTGACTTTACACATACAGTAAAGTCCCGATTATCAGTACATGAGATTAACCGTTTTGTAGATTATCTACACAGCAATCTGTGGGTTTAACACTAAAAACAAAAGTTTTTTGTGAAAAAAAAAACCTTTTTGGATCAAACGGAAGTTAATTCTGACGTGCAAGCATGGATTAATGAGATTTCTACATCACTTTTTCTCGTGTTTAACATGCACATCAAGCATATTTTTCTTTGGAGAAAAAGACGTACTACAGATGTGAAAATGTGATATCTGTATGCAGAACTGAATGTATTTTCTGTGTTTGAGGGAATTATATATATATTTTTACGAACTTCAAAATAAAAAAATATTGAATTATTGGCTTCCAGATCACGGATTATTTGCACTATCTAAATTTAAAAATTGATATTAAAAACTATTCACAGGCAAGTTACTTTATTCATACATGTTTCTAGACAACAAAAAAGTTACGAAATTTGTCCAGTAGGCCCTGACTTTTTGATTTTAATAATTATTCCATTTCTCTATTATTTTTAACAAGAAATTTCCTTAACATTTCAAGGCATAAGTGTTCTTCGTAATTGCATTTTCATTTAACATAGCAGCATTTGAATACAAAGATGGTATCGTATAGGCCTAGTTTAGCTATACTGCTTAATACTGTGATTTTAATTATGTTGCAGACTTATTTTGGACATAAGTTAATGTAACACAGTACCATTGTCAATAATAACATAATTAAAAAAAAAGGAAATATTCATGAATATTTTAAACACCTTTCAATTTTTAAGCATTGAATTACTTTTGAGCATAGCCTAGTAATTAAGAAAACCTGGCATTATGGCCAAATTTTCCCAGTTAACTTAACGAGATTACGTTTTACAAACACCTATCAGAGTACTGTATATTGTAGAAGAACAATTGCATTTAAAAAATACTTAGCTCAATTTAATGAACTATAGCTAGTTAGTCTAACTCAACATATTAACAAAGTGAACTCACGTTTCTGAAGTAGTATAGAACAGATCTGCCGGTGCAGCTCGAGTCCAGACTTTTTTCTCTACCTCAATTATCTCGTCAGGTGTCATCTTTGCAAGTGCTTCCAACTTTTCTTGCATCTCTTGGCTTGTGGCACAATAGCTCTGCCTGCAAGTGAAACAGCAAGGGTGTCAGTTCTACCACACATCGCACATGTGCTGCTGTTACAGATGTTCATTTGTTTCTATTATACGAGGAAAGATACATGGTCAACACAAAACACCTGCGAGGATAATATGATTTAAGTACAGATGGACTGGGGAATGAAATGGTGAGGAAACTGAATTCTCCGGTAAAAACCCAGACACCAACTTCAACGTATCCCACATTTCCACTTGCGAAAATCGTTAAAAGCACGGTCAACCACAATTTTCATCACCATGTTTTTATGTTTATATTTGTACCTGTTATTTTTTCATGTTTTATCACATTAAAGCCAAAATTTGAATGTTTCCGATTTAAGGACGACACTAAAACCAACTCGCTTACCAAACTGAAAAAATTCACAGTGAATAACAATTTTATATGCTAAAAATTCAGCAGCAGTTTGGTATGTTAGTTAGTTTTAGTGCAGTCCTTAAAACAGAAACATGCAAATTTTGACTTCAACAAGCCATTATGTGAAAACCAGGAGAGATAAAAAAATTCATAAGAGCCAAATTTAGTCACATATTGTGTCTCAAATTAAAAAAACCTGGTAAAAATAAACAATAAAACAAGGTGATGAAAATTGTGATAGACTGTGCCCTTAAGTGACCACACCAAATTGAACCTGGATCGTTGCAGTGGGATATGCATCTTGACAGCTACAACACAACAGTAACAACAGATGATTTAATTTCTTTTGACGCATGCCAAGCACGGACACGTGCCGCCCGTCTGTGCGCCGTGTGCATGCACCCTACTGCCCTACAGCGATGCGCCGGTGCCGCATCAAAGGGATAGCGGCCAACCCAACAGTGCGCCAAGTGTTTATGTGTAATGACCTTGAAGGAAGAGTGGCAATGTCGTATTGTTTTATTTTGTGTTCCTGTATTTTTGTTTTGGGACAGGATTATTTCATTGTGTATTTTCCTTTATTATTTGTTGATGCATCACACTAAGCTGCAACCTATCAGGCGTGCACACAACAAGAACAGAGACGCACATCTATTCATTCAAAATATAAGACTGGTATTCAGTATTTCATATTGTAACTATTGTATATTTATCTTTGAAATTGTTCTATATTGTTTGAGTACTAAGGGGATAGATGGTATTCACTTCCGGTTGCACGGAGTCCGTGTGGATACCCGTGTAAGCGGGAGTGAAGGTCGGCAGTCGTCATCAAGGCGCGACGGGGTACGGACGTCCGTGCGCGACACTCCGGGTCCCATCAACTTTTTATCACCAGTCATTAGCATATCAATAGTTATTTAAGTACCGCAACGTTTCTATTGCTTTGGACCCAGAGCTTACCCCACCCCTCTCGACTCTTCGCCTGAGGGGCTTTACTAAATAATTGTTACGGCCGGCGTACTGTTTTTTTTATTTAGCCGCGTCACCCACTGGCCGGGTAGTAAATGGCCAGGCCGACTGTTTTCGTAAGCATCCCGATCCGCCTTTAATACACAAAATAAATTGGTATTAGATTCAGTTCAACTCAAGTGTTATCATTTCGGTGCGAGTGTGTTACCTAGTCAGTTCCAACTCCGGACTACACCAATCATCTAATCAAGATTCCAGCATCATCATCGCGACCATGGATCATCACTCCAGAGAACAGTGCTACGCCAGCATGCCGTCACATGGGCCGTCGGCCACACGACCCCAGACAGATAAGATCTCATGCCAAGTAAGATACAATTTGTTCCCTTTTACTACGTTTCAAACAACGAACGCCACTGACCTAGCCTGCGCCCAAACAATATCATTCCCACCTTCCCATGTTTTCCGCTGTGTCAATTTGGCGCCCAACATGAGGCATGTGTGCTGGCCGCCAATGTCAGTTTCATCAAGATAAAACATTGTCCACGGCATCCCAGCAGTGTGACAGGAAGAACACCAAGAGTATTCGCCATAGCGCTGTACTACACAGTTGAGTCAGCCAGCTTGCGCGCCGAGAAGCCACGCAGCGACCAGACGGCGCTGGTACTTCCCCTCCGAGCGAAGTCTGCACCTGCCTACCTCCCCTCCACGCGCGCCGCATGGGAAAGCGAGCGGCCGCCGTCCGCCCGCTCCCTACACCCCCTCGCGCGGGAGTTGCAGCGTCGTGCCTGTGATGTGACCTACTTTCGCACCGCACAGCTGATAAGGACTCTCAATATGAGCACGCGACATTGTATGGACTTCCTGGATCACATGTGCGGTGCGTGTGGACAGATGTGTTCTCAGCTAAATCCAGTACCCCATCAGTGCAATAAAAAAGAGTATAAATGGCATGTTCCCGAACAGTTCCAGACCAGCCGTGACTATAGTGCCGCGCTCGCGCAAGTCACGTTCAACAACGCGAGTGCGGAAGTGCATGCGGTGTGCAATGCCACGTTGCCGAGACATGCCATGCCAGATTTTGGTAACACCATAACACCTAAATGTGACAGCTTATTGTGCTTTAACAATGGACCCCCCAATATCATGTGTAAACTTTGTGCTAGTGTTTACCACGACCGCTGCTTGTCGCCAAAGGAGTTGACAGAAGTTCACGCAGGTCAGAATGTGTGTCACAAGTGCACACCACAAGAGATGGTGAAACCTGAATTTGCTCGGGAGACAACAGTGCCCGTCAGACTAGCATTGCCAGATATTTGTCAACAACCGTTGTGTCTCACTTCTGGTGAGGTGGTCACATAACGATCGTGCCAGATTACGGCTCACCCAGATTGCTTGCCTCTGCCACTGCGTCAGACCATCCGGGGGCAACACTACTTGTGCTGGACCTGCGATCCCGCAAGGCAGGTAGTGACTAGGAAGCCACTCATCGCGCATGTACCACAGTACCTTCAAGAGTCACAACTCACCAGGTGTGTCCAACCAGCCACACCTTACCTGATGACCACCATCAATGTGGTCCAACCTCCCCAAAACATGCAGGTATTCACGACACCACCTGTCACGTCTTACCAGATGCCCTCGCAGACGTTGCCGCCATACCTGGTTGTTCAGAAGACCCCAACGAAATTCCAAGTTCTCCCAACTTTTGCAGGACTCAACCATGAGGACCCGAGGGAGTTCATTGATGAGGTTACATCCCGGCTCCAGCGATACGGTGTTGACTCAGCTGAATGGCCACAGTGCCTCGGACAACAACTTCAGGGACAGGCGAGCTCATGGTGGAGGTCTGTGAAGCGGTATGGAATGATGTGGGCGGAATTTAACGCCACTTTTCACAGGAAGTTCAGTGATGCCTACCACTCGCTGCAGGTCCAAAGTCGGCTCATGGTCAGGAGCAGTATGACGGGGAGTCGCTCACCGCCTCTCTCTCCAGAAAGGTACACCTGGTGCAGAGACATCAACCTCACCTGTCGGAGGACGAGGTACTGCTAGTGACTGCCGAGACTTCACTACCCCAGTTCCGTCAGGCCCTCTTCCCGCTAGTTAACAGTGGGGTAGACGGGTTCTTGAAGGCAGTGGCAATACTGGAACGCAACTCGCCGCCCACGACATGCAGTACACCGCCAGCCGCGCCGCGCTTCCGCGACCACGGGAACACAGACTCTACTAAGGGACAGTCACCTGCTCAGAGTAAAACCACACAGGAAATGACAAGTCGATTTACTCCAGGACCCAGTGAGACACCACGACGTGCCACACACACAAAGCCGGACTACAGCGAGCCACCGCGCAAGCCATGCTGGAACTGTCCCGAGCAGTTTCACTGGAATAAGAATTGTCCTCCTCGAATATCGGACAACCGCGACACCGTGCTCAAGGATACGCGGGCGGGAAACGAGTAGCTGGGGAACAGAAGCCAGATGTTCCTAATCCCTCAGTAAGTGTGAACATTCCCAACTTGACACCACAACAAACTCTACTTCAGCAGATCAGTAGCTCTCAGAATCAGTGTATTAGGATACCTGTTCATGTAAACAATGTGCCACGTTTAGCTTTAATTAATACAGCAGCCAGTCATAATTTTTGCATTCCACATTCTCTGAAAAACAGTGTATGTAATTCACCCATGTGAGCAGATAATTAAATTAGCTACAGTAAATCAGGAGTGCCAACCAGCTGGTGTAGCCGACATCCCTGTCAGAATTCGGGACTTAGAAACTGTGACGTCAGCAATTGTGTCAAGTGAACTTTGTGAACCGGTGATTCTAGGAATTCCATGGCTCACCGAGCAGAACACCATAGTGAAGCCAGCAGCACAACTAATTCACTTTGGTTTCACGGAGCGTCGAACTGCGTATGCACTACACCCATGTCTGAGCGACGCCACACCATCCATACCGTTGGCAGAGTTCGACAACGAGGTGCCGCCAGAATTCGTCGAGGCCTTCCAGCGCATGCTGGACGAGCAACGGGACGTGTTCGCAGTTAATGACATGCTACGACGTACCACAGTCGCCGAACATGCCATTAAGTTGGTACAAGACAAAATCATTTATAAACCATCAAAGAGCAGGTGAAAGAGATGCTACACAATGGCGTCATTGAACCATCAGAGAGCCGCTACAATGCTGCAATAACCCTAGCGCCGAAGAAAGATGGGACGTAGCGTTTCTGTGTGGATTTTCGAGCTCTCAATCATGTTACTGAATCTGCAGCACATCCATACATAAACATCAGAAATGCTGTAGCAACCTTGGGCACTGCAAAGATCATGTCAACGCTCGACCTGAGGAGCGGATACTGGCAGATACCAGTCAAACCCGCCGATCGTCACAAAACGGCGTTCACAACGCCTGATGGTGGCCGATACCAGTTTTGCGCAATGCCATTTGGATGTAAAAGTGTGCTCCATCCACCTTTCAGAACATGATGGTGCACGTACTGGACGGCCTCAGTGGTGAGTTCACGCTTGCCTACCTTAATGACGTGATAGTGTGGTCAGACATGTGGGAGGACCACCTGCATCATCTGTCTCTAGTATTAGAGCGACTGGCTGTCAACGGACTAACGGCGACCGTTCCCAAGTGTCACCTAGGGATGTCATTGGTGGAGTTTCTGGGTCACATCGTCAACGCTGACGGTAACCGCCCCAACCCTGAACATATGCGTGTCATCCAGGAGTATCCACAGCCCCGTACGAGAAAACAGCTGAGGAAATTTTTCGGGCTAATCAACTGGCTCAGGGAGTATGTAGAAGAGTTTGCGGTTGTGACTGCACCCTTGACTGCATTATTGTCGGCACAGAGCCAATACTGTTGGTCAGCCGAAGCAGAGGAGGCGTTCGAAGAAATCAAACGCAGATTCATGAAGTGCCCTACCCTAGCGAAGTATGACCCCACAAAGAACCTCATTTTGCAGACTGACGCAAGTCCTAGGTGTGTTGTTGTACCAGCTCGACGATGACAACACGCAGCATATCATTGACTATGCCAGTGCAAAGTTTGGTCCGACAGAACGGCGTTACGTCAACGAGAGAGAATGTCTTGCGGTCGTTTGGGCCGTGAAGAGGTACCGCTCATACCTGGAGTACCACTGTTTCACGCTGAGGACGGACAACTGATGCCTCACGTGGCTGCATACCATGCGAGAGGCCCGAAGCAAGCTTGCCCAGTGGTCCCTTCTGCTGCAGGCATATGATTTCCACGTCGAGCATGTTCCTGGCAAGGAAAACCAGCTACCTGACGCGCTGTTGAGATCGCCGTGCGCAGACGAAATCGTTATTGACAAAGCAGAGTGGGAGGATATATTACCACCAAATTCACCCACAGACACGAGGGACATCAACCTAAACCAGGTTAGTGTCGACAACGAACCTCCCTTGCATGCCCTGTACGATCATATTGTACATGCACAAGCTCAATGTCCAATATCGCAAAAGTACCGTGAGCGCTGCGCCGCCGAGGTCCAAGAGCGCTGGAGAGTGATTAACAGCGGTGTCTAGTGTTGTTCGCCTAAAGATCAGGACCGGTGGACCTTGTTTGTGCCGAGTAGTGTACGCATTGATGTGCTACGTTATACTCACGACGGAACCATCGCCGGCCACCCAGGTGTGCAACAGACTATCAAAAACATCCTTGACACTTTCTACTGACCAGGCATTACACGTGATGTGCGGGAATACGTACGCAAGTGTGTGAGGTGCAACTGCTTTAAGTCCCGTCGTATCGACTGCACAGAACAACAACCACGAGTTTCCACGGAACCATTCGAGACAGTCGCATTGGATCTAATGGGTCCATACCCGCGAACACCCAACGGCAAGAGATTTGTTTTGGTTGTAACCAACCTGCTATCACGTTGGACAGAAGCGTACGCCATCTCTAGTGACCGTGCGAACATCATAATCAAGACACTGAACACTGAGTACTTTCCGCGTTGGGGTTATCCAAAGTATTTACTGACGGATAATGGAACAGAGTTCACTGGCCGAAAGTGGCATGATGCGTGCACAACATGGGGAGTATCGCCTATCAAGACAGCAGTGTATCATGCTCCTGCCAATCCCACCGAGAGGCGTAACCAAGACATCAAGACTCAGTTGCGCCTCCGAGTTGGGGAAGACCACCGGAGTTGGGCTGAACAACTGCCCGCTGCCCTCTTCACGCTAAGACATCGGGTCAACGCTGCCACTGGGAAGTCACCTGCTGAAGTTCTGCTTGGTTACAACCTGCCAGTGCCGGGTGAGTTTCAGTGCCCCAAGCTAATAACCGAAGCGGACCAGAGAACAGTGGTGAGCGAAGTGAGCGTCGCACAGCAGAGAGGCACGAAGTGCACGAGCACCAACAGTGATACATTCAGAAGTGGGTACCAACGACTTCTCGCCCACCTAAACCAATACAACCAGGACAGAAGTTTATGTGCGTGCTCATCCACAGTCGGCGAGCAAGAAGGACTTCTGCGCCGGACTTGCAGAAAAGTGGGTCGGGCCGCACCCTGTATTGAAAAGACTTGGACAGACAACATATCTTGTGCGCTTCAGCCAACGTCGACGAGTCGCCTTTCACCATGATGACTTACGGCTAGCGGACAGCGACGTTGCCAACGTTCTGACATCGGATGACCAACCACCTCAGTTGGGCAATAAGCCCAACAACAATATCATTCCCACCTTCCCAAGTTTTCCGCAGTGTCACTTTTATTTTAGCATATCATTTCTAGAATAAGACATGAACTTTCAATATCACGAAAGTTATATTTTGGAGAAAGGGGGGTGAGAAAGAATGGTAGAGGGTTCATTTTTTGAGACCCCACAAATTCTAAAGCTGAAGTGAATTTGAAATTTCAGTATAAAATGACTTCATTACGAACAAACACAAACAAACTGAATTCTGAGATATACAAGAATTTCCCTCACAAAGAAGCTAGTACAACTTTCAGAGGAAAGGAATTATGAAATTAAAGATTAAGAATGTTAACTTGGAAAAAGTGCAAAATGAAACAAATCTAATGAAACACAATTGTCAAATTTATCTCAAAATTATAAAGGCAGGGGGGTATGCTATTAAGTCAGATTGAAGTTTGTATATGCCTAGAATTTCAGTCAAAAAATTAGGCAATGGAAATTATCTACTCACAAATTAGTTTTTTTTAAAGTTGTAATACTGATAACAAAAAAAAAACATTAAATTGTTGGCTTCTGGGTTACAGCTAAGTCATTGCAACTTTCCTTCTATTAAAAAAAAACAATATTTAGTCTACATAATACAGAAACTTTTAAACTAGACTTGAACACTCTTAGTGACTGTACAATACCCCACCAGGGTAACTAGTTGGGTCATACCAGATTCCTTGTTCATGTGATAATCTATACACAGAGCTGATTGGAAGAAGAGTCAACAACAGGATAAAAGAACACATCCGAAATTACAAATGGAAAAACATTCGTCAACCATAACAGAGCACTGTTGAACCATGCAAAAATATTTAATTTTACAGATATTGTACAGCAGCCAATTTCCCCTATTAGAAGTAAAGATTTATTTGAGGTAGCCTCCAATAGCATACATTCAACTTTAACACGGAAGGTAGGAAGGGCATCACTTATAATAAAAATCATAAAAATCACATGGAACGAATAAGAGGCAATCTCATACCACCTTAATAGTCAACAATGGAGACGGCCCCAGAAGCCAAGAATTAGCAGACACTGGCAGGAAAAGCATGCAAACATTAACAATTATATAAAAAATAAATTAAGTTAACTTTTAAAATAAATAAGAGTTCATACCTCCACTTCTTCAGCAATAGTTCTCGCTCAGTATCAACACTCTTTGCATATGACGTGGAGCACCTTGGTGGCGACCTATTGGACTTTGTCTTACTTTTATGTACAGAAGAGTGTCTGCTTGATTCATAATGCTTGAACCTATGGCCAGCTTTGCTGGTAACTGGTGAGTTGTCTGTACTGTCATTTCTGTCTTTTGAAGGACATGATTTCTCTTTACTAGAACCATCAGAACAAACACCACCCCCAATATTTTGTTTTGACGGGTCAGGTAAGTCTGATTCAGATGTTTTATCATGACTTTTGCTGTAGTTATGGCTTTGGCTTTTTTCCCTACTTCTCCTCCGGCTTTCACTTCTTTTCCACAGTTCTTCCACTCTCCAGCTATGACTAGTACTTTCTTCTCGTCTACTTCTCCCCCTGCTTCTACTTCTCTTGCTATCACTTCTGCTCCTGCTACCACTTCTCCTGCTATCAATTCTCCTCCTGCTACCACTTCTCATTCTGCTACCACTTCTCATCCTGCTACCACTTCTCATCCTGCTACCACTTCTCATCCTGCTACCACTTCTCATCCTGCTACCACTTCTCATCCTGCTACCACTTCTCATCCTGCTACCACTTCTCATCCTACTACCACTTCTCCTCCTGCTATCACTTCTCCTCCTGCTATCACTTCTCCTGCTTATACCTCTACATCTGCTTCTTCTCCTGCTCCCACTTCTCTTTCTCTCATTGCTTTCATTACTCATCCTCCTACTTCCACTTCTTTTCCTGCTCTTACTCCTACCCATCCTGCTTCCATTTTCCCTTTTCCTACTTTCACTTCTACTCCTCCTTCTGCTATTTCTTCTCACTTCTTTACTTTCACTTCTCTTTTTGTATTCATCTTGTTCTCTGCTTCTCCTACTGGAACATGGACTTCTCTGGTGGTCATATCTTTTACTTTCTCTACTGTGTGTATTGACTTCTTCCCTTGTATTCATCTGTGTAGGATGACGAACTCCCACAATATTTGAATTGCCAGGAATATGTCTTCGTTCCAAACATGCCAGATAATTCTGATTCAGAGCATCAGGTACTGCAAGTGGATTATCACTGACTGTGCCACTTACTACAGGATAATAGTGTGGTTGTGCGAGGAAACTGCTGTGTGTAACACCACCTTCGCGAGTACCAACGGAACTTATGCTTGGCTGTGCAGGGTAGTAATGTCCTGCAGCTGAGGGGTAGTGCATGTAATTTGAATGCATCTGTGGAGGTTCACTTCTTGGGAAACTAGGGATTTGAAATGTTTTGAAAGAACACTGCTGAAGGTGTGTCATTTTCGGAGGAGCATAGCAGAATGGCTGGGCTAGATGCGGCACAGACTCCCTTGGTGGAACAGCAAGTGACTGATTGTTGAAAGTCTCTGTTATGCCGTAAGGCAGAGCAGGAGAATTTGAAACAGGTTTGGGAAAATTACCATAGTAGTGTGATTCCATACGAGGTTCTGCCAAACTAGTTTTTACGTTGGGTTGGCACGCTGGTGGTAACATAGGTAGTTCTTGTGGCAGGGAAGGAGGACATGGTGGACATGGCGGGAGGACGGGTGGTAGTGGAGGTCCAGTACATGGAGGCAGTGGTGGAGGTGGTGCAGTGAACCTAGGGACATTCATCTTCAATGGTGATGATGCACTGCAGTCGTCGTGAATCCTAATTGGAGACAACCTGCAACCATGAACCAATTATACACTTGGACCCACACAGCTATATTATATAAAATATTTATATCAATAATTTATTTATAAATTGATTACTGAAACTATAATTACTCAGAAACAAATTCCGATGTTTTTCTCACCAACATACATTAACAACCATGTACCACTAAATCTAATACAAGCTCATTCAAAAAAAAAATCACAAAAGGTTGCTTCATCAATTTCAAAACATTTTCATACAATCAGCCAGTAGCCTATTATATACAAACAATCTATTTAGTTATTCTAGATTATCTATCTTTCCACTGCATGAACACATTACCATGAGTTTTTCTTTACACAGTCTGTAAAATGTTGCGTCTACATTACACTGCTGGGTCATTCCATTTTAAATCAACAAATTTCAGAAAAATTTTTTGCATCACCATTTTTGATATTAAAGAAACTTTGTATGAAATATATATCATTCTTTAAAAGTAAAAATACTTTTTTTTTTTTACTTTTCGCATGAGATATAGGCTATATGGTCAACTGCCGTGAAGAAAAAAAATTATATTTCAAGGTTACTTTTAATGAGTCGTGACTTTTTACCCTTGCTGCTATCAAGCTCCATCATAGCTCTTTCAAAAGTTTTAAAACTATTTTATTATGTTCAGAACAAATTTTATCTGAAATCAAAACTAACCCTCTTTTTCTAGGGTTGAATAGTACCTGATAAAACTCTGTTTCTGCAACATTTACCTAGCCATAAAATACTGGAGGGGTGGTAATAATTTATGGTTTTCATGCATAGTGGAAAGCAGTGAGTGCTACAAGGGAAATAAATAAAGAAGATGTTATTTGGTCTCCTTTACAAGATATAAGTCCTCAAGCAAAAAATTTTTTTTCAAAAAGTTCTCTTTTTCAAGGTCAGAAAAGGCCATGTAGGGAAAGGAGTAAAAACAATTTTTGTCTTAAAAGATAATATTTTTTAACATATTTTACACAAAAGAAATTTAACTTGATACTTTGAGCGGTTTGGAAACTACAAGCCTCTGAATATACAAACATTTTGTAAAACATATCACAGTCTAATAATTATTTTATCAAGAATTATAATGGCTACATTTAAATTCATTAAATAATCTCTTCTACTGAAATTTATGAAACATAGGTATTGTAAAAATGATGTTTAATGTATGAAACCACCTATCCAGTCCATCAATAGGAGGAAACACAACTTCATAACATTATTTACTTAAGTAGATAACCTTATTTACAAACATTTATACAGTCACATGAAACACTTAAGCTGAAATTTATATTTTAAGATAGAAATACATAACCTAAATTTTATATTAAGATCTTATTGTCATAAAATAAAGTAAATTGAATGCAGTTAATAGATGGACTGCTCTACAAACAATTTCGACAAGATCTCTCTCATTGCTGGTGTAATGTTGTGACCTCTTCCTTGTGGTGACCATAGCTCTGTTGGCTTCAGAATTTTTAGTATGTCTTGTAATCGTACCCAAGTCGTATTGAATGAAGTTCCAGGTTCCAGTTTAATGAGCTGGAAGATCACTTATTGTTCAGAAAATGATGTACAAATGATTTTCATTACAGACGTACTGGTAGGAGTCAAGCTGTGAAATGATCTTGTGTGAGGTACTTGTTGTGACATCTGGAATCTTTCCTCAAGAACATCTTTAACATTGTCTACATCATTCTTGGAAAAATAGAAAAACGTGATCCCTTCAAAATGATTGGTACAATAGCTGAAAACATCCATAGGTGTTATGATCTGGTTATTAACTTGTCGCTACAAGCTAGCCTTTCGAACCAACCTTTTAACAGTTCCTCCAATCCCATCACATGACCCCTTTCCCTGAGATGTGGCAAAAAACAATTGCCATTCAGCCCTTACACCAAAGGCCTTATCATGGTGACTTAAGTTAATAAAGTTCTGTCAGTTTTTGTATTGGGCTGTTGAACCATCTGAGAAGTATATGATTCTGGATAGGTTGAGATGATCTTGTTTCAGCTGCTCAAAAATTTTTTTTTGAAAAGTATACAACAATATAGTGTTGTGGTCGAGGCACTCGCTAACAAAACAGAAACTTTTTGAAAGTAATTTTCCATTCACTCTCCAGTAGACAACAAATGGATGCAATGTCGATTGTTGACCTTACCAATGGAAATAATGGACCTGACCTTGCACAATGCAGGAAACATTTTCTGAAAAGTCCCCCAAACAATGAGTTCACCATCTTCAAGACATTCTTTCTGTGAATAAGAAATTCTGACAGCTTTCTGGCAATGAAATTATGGACTTCGACTGCTTAAGTTATTCACACAACTTCCCCACAACATCTTTAAGAACTAACACACAAGAAGCAAGCTCACAACTGTCAGATGATACTCACTGCTTGAAAGAGATTTCCATCATAATCTTCGAAATTTTCTATTATAACGACAAAGACAGCTTCCACGCCAGTACACTCTGCACAGTCTGACAGCATACAAGACTAATTTTCTATAATGCAGACCATGAGCTTCAACATTTCCGTTAAGAATGTTGACTTTTAATAGCTGAAAGCTGGAGCTTTACAGTCTGATGATATGACATGGAATAGGTACTAGCACTTCCTCCTAGCACACAGAATTTTGGTCTAAGCTCCCCAAATGTAGACAAACCTATCTTCTTTTTTGGGTGTTTTGTCTTAAAAGCATTATAGAGTTCTCTCAAATCACACAAAATAAGCCTTTTTTGAATATTTACTTTTGGTCTAGTTGACACTCGAACTGACTTACAATCTTTCTTCCCAGGCATTATTCTACGGTAGTCATCATTTTGGTAAAACTCTTGTACTAAATTAATTGTTTCTACTTCAATGGCATTGCTTAACTTTCTTGTTTCTACTTTTGGAAGGACTACATGTTTGTTTACCAAATCAAGAGTTTTACAAACTAAGTATTTGCTTACACCAAATTATTCCTGTGTTTGGCAATATGTGTAAGTTGAAGGAAGAATACCTACTCAAAATATTTACTTTTTCTTGAATGGTGTCAGCAGTTTTCATTCTCTCCTCCAGTTTTCCAACTAATTCTTCACAATGAGTAAATAATTCGTTTCATATCTTTGTATGATTTTCAGTATCACGTGAAATCTTGAGGTTAAATGATTTATTCAGTTTCCAAGTGACTGTTTCTGTAATCATTTAAACTTCTTTTAATAGCAGATTATTTTGCATCAACTGACAATTTCTGAACTTTTACTGGAGATACACCAAGAGTATTACATGCTTCATTCACAGAATCCACTAACACACCTGCTGGCTCATAAATATCATTGTCATCAGATGACTCACTTTCTCGTATTTTGGATAACATTTGCAACACACATCTTTACCAGCTGAGTGAGTTTCAGTTTGGGATTTTGTTTGCATAAATCTAAATTTACAACCTGCAATGCCTTTGTAAATTACTTCTTGTGTACAGAAAATGGGTCACCGCATGATTTTCCAAACAAATTAATTTTTGTAAACATTTTTCTCATGATATATGCGGACTGTTTCAATGTTATCACAACCAGTTCTCATATGAAGAAAGTTCTTATCACTGACACTAGGATCAGAAAAATCAGTTATGGTAAAATATCTGCTATAACTTAAAATATTACAAGATTCGTTCTTGAAAATCCCTACTGAACACTCCATCACATATAATTTATTAAACTGTACATTACATATGTACATACTGTCTAAGTAACAACTTATCACAATACTAATACCAAACCACTGATGAGCTTGTAAAGATGCCTTGAAACCACTTTTTTCTCTGTCTGAGATCTACAGCAAACAGAACTGTGCATGTTCCAACAGGTACACGGCTCCGCTGTTAGCTGATGCAACAATTTTTGTCAACACACAACTTAAAAGCCAATTTTTTTTTCATAATAAAAGATAAACACACTGTAAAAAATTAACTGTAAACTTTTTTTTCCTTTATAAATGAAATGTCTTGAAATATATAAATTATTATTCTCATATATAACCAACCAGGTATGTATTGAAACTATAAACATCCAAAGGCTTGTAGTTTCCAAACTGCTCAAAGTATCAAATTAAATTTCTTTTGTGTAAAAGATGTTAAAAAATATTATCTTTTAAGACAAAAAACTGTTTTTACTCCTTCCCCTACATGGCTTTTCTGACCTTGAAAAAGAGAACTTTTTGAAAAAAAAAAATTGTTTACTTGGGGAGTTATATCTTGTAAAGGGGACCAAATAACATCTTAATTATTTATTTCCCTAGTAGCGTTCACTGCTGTCTACTATGCATGAAAACCGTAAGTTGTTATTACCACCCTTTAAGCATTTTATGGCTAGCTAAATGTTGCAGAAATAAAAGTTTTATCAGGTACTATTCAACCCTAAAAAAGAGGGTTAGTTTTGATTACAGGTAAAATTTGCTCTAAACATAATAAAAAAATTAGTTTTAAAGCTTTCTAAAGATCTATGACAGATCTTCGTAGCATCGAGTGGTAAAAATTTATGGCTCCTTAAAAGTGACCCTGAAATGTCGCTTTTTTTTACCCTGCAGTTGGCTATATAGTCTACATCTCGTGCAAAATATTTTTTAAATACTTATACAAATGGGTTTTTACGCTTAATAAATTATTTACATTTCATACGAAGTTTCATTAAAATAAAAATGTGTGATGCATAAGGCATGTGCTGATTTAAAATGGAATGATCCACAGGGAATTGGTAGAAGCTGTTGGTAATAATGCCCTGCCATACAGGACAGTCCCGAGGTGGGTGGCAGCATTTACGCAAGGACGTGTACAAACCAGCGATCAGCAATGCACAGGACGACCTGTGAGTGTGCCAACCACCGTGGTGCGTGCAATAATTGAGCACCTGCTGGAGGACGACTGCGATGGACGCTACTGGAGAGAGAGTTAAAGTAGCATCGAAAAACAAAACAATCCATAGGATTTTGCAGCACGATCTGCATTTGCACAAAATTGCACCAAAGTGGGTATGCATGCGCTGATGGAGATTCAAAGGCGGATGTGATATGCAACATGCTCTGGCCACTTAGCACAATGGCAATAGGATGGGGACCACTTCCTGTTGTGGGGTTTTCTTACTATATATTACTATATATTAATTGGGTGGTTAAGGTATGTTCTCGCCTTGGAGAAATACAATGTGATCGTGTATCTCCCTGTTTACGGTGTCGGAGCGGTGCCACACTATACTATTCAAAGGGAGTAACCACATACACACTTGCAGGGGTGCTGATGTTGCTCCGGGGCTCGTGAGTATTGGTGGGCACCACACCGGGACGGGTTCCTCTGCCTCTGGTGCTAGCTTTACGCTTCCGTGAACCCTGAGCACAAAAACCTCTCACACCCACGTCAACCTGCAGCCTCCTCATGGCGCCACCGGATCTTAGAACCGATGCAGGCTCTGGCGTGTTGGCCCTATGCATTTTTGCTCCTCAGAGTAGAGAAAGGGTATCTGCCTTGATGGATTCTCCGATAAGATGGCAACACAGAGAAACCACTAGGTGGGGCATTAGACTACCTAGCGCTCAAGCTGTTGGGGCCCAAAAGCCCAGATCTCCAAGTGGGAGACTAGGGTAATGGAAATGGGCGAACCGGATGCGGTCTGGGGGAACAGGTCATACGCCCGAGCCGTACGGCTGTAAGGGTGGTCCCCCCCCCTGGTGGGTTCTCCGTCGAAAGGAGGACCCTGTGTGTTCTGGAGTACCCAGACGATCTGGCAGGAAAACCCACAAATGCCATGGAAATTAGGTAATACTACGAGCGACCAGGTTAGCCCCACAGTATGGTTATCTGCAGTGTCTGGTCTGGGTTGGATTCGTAGTGGTGGTGGTTGCCTATATGCTGGGCAGGCCTGGAGGGGACCCTTTCCCTGAGAAAGGCCGACAATTGGCTGCAAAAGTGTCCAGGAGCAGGCCCGGTGAGTCTGTTAGGGGTAAGATGGGCCCCGACTCAAACCAAGAGGGGACTGAGCTGAGGATCTCAGTCGGGGGGCAGGAAAGTAGGCGAGAACCAGGGATTGGTGACCATTGGCTCTCTCGCTAGCCCCTGTCCTCCTTTGGAAGGTCGATGGAGGCGCAGTTCAGTGTTCCGTCAAAGGGTTCTGGAGGTTCCACCTGGCTGTTTACTAAAGTTCACTGGTAGCAGAGCGTGATCTCTCTCCTCGCCCAAGGGGGCCGGGCGCTGGTATGGCTTATGCTAAGAGGCACCATCAACAAAGAAAACCATGGGAAACTACGGGGTTAAACAGATACATTAATTGGAAAGACTTATCGAATCCAGAAAACCTTACAATTGAATATTTCCTCAGATAATGAATTTTGTGCCAGCGTTTTGCAGTGTGCACCTTGTCAGAACTTACTTCAGCGTTACTCTGAACATTTCCGCCGCCGCCATGTGCTTCAGCTATCTTCGAACAGCTTCGGCGATGCTCGTGCCCCTTCCTTTACTCTGCCGTCTTCCCTTCTCCTTCCCCTTCTTCCGTGGTTAGCCCGGCCGGCGCGCTCTCTGGCGTAGGGCAGTCTCTGCTTGTGGTTCCTTCCCTGCGCATCGTTTCTCTGCCCTTTCGACACTCCGACGGTCGTTGTGTCTTCGATAAGTTGGCTTTTCAGTTTTGTTAAAGTTAGCATTCTCTGAAGTTGTTTGCTCCTTCTGAGCAGTAATCTGCGTGTTTACTTCTAGTTTCTTTTTGTTACTTTTCGGTAAAGGCTGTGCCCGTCTCACTCAGACGTACAGCGCTCAATTATAACAAACTAACAACACAAATGCTGTATGCCAGTATCACAAGGACACATCAACAGCGACATGCCCGTCAGGGCCAATTATCCCTTTCTCCCCCCACTGCACAAACTCTGGCAATGCCACTCTTCACAGGACGGGGCAACGGTACTGCTAATAATTATATAACAACAGGCTCAAATTCTGGTACATTTATTAACAATACTAACAGAGTCACCAAATACAAATTATGATGCTATGATGCACAACGGCATTCCGTACATAAACGTTCCTTTGACATTCAATAATAAATCTAATACGGTGGCTGAGTCGAATGGCAAAGGTTTAAAAGGGAAACGATCCCCTCACGGCAGAAATGGCACAGAGCAAGCAGGATTAACGATATATTGAATGCAAGAAATAAACAGAGGAATAAACTAAAACTAATTAAATTAAAACTTACCAAGAATAAACAGATGAAACATTGGTGCCATGTCGGCCACGAGAAGACCGGAGCAACACATCGGAAGGAGTACGAGTGGCGACTGGTCGAGCTAGCACACTCGACCCAGCAGATGGACGGGAAGAGGGGAGGAAGGGAGGGGAGACACTGAAACGGCTGAGGGAGGACTAAAATCGACGAAGTTCGAGTCTCCAAGCAGTGGCGGAGGGGGAGGGGTGGAACACCGCAGATTCACGGGAGCACTAACTCACGGTGCGCGATTTAAACAGAGATTCCTCTTTAAGCACTGTTAGTCTTCTTCTAGGCACTCCTAGTCATTATCCTTAGCGTGATATTTCACCTCCTGACAAATGCTCTTAGAGTTGGACGGCCTGACCAGTTAAACACCTCAAGCCCTTACTACCCTCGTGGAAACCAGGTAGAAAGATTTAATTGTAACATCAAGGTGACATTAACTGCTTAATATCACTCCTAGCAGTAGGATTAGGATCAATATATAGATTTAATTAATGTGGTTTTCAATTCTGCAGTGCAGGAGCCACGAGGAACACACCTGCTAGAGTTTTGTTGGAACGAGACCTTATACACCCATTACTGAATGTGTGGGACATTCCATCCCCTGCCCTGCCTTTAGATGATGTTCAACGGGAGTTGCCGAGTCATCACACCTTTGAAAATTTTACAGAGGTCTGACAACGTTCCCAGGCGCAAGTCAATTCCCTAAGAATTCCTAGCGATTTTCAGGTTTGGCAGCCTGTGTTTTGCAAGTACTTCATGCTTCCGTCTCGTGCTAATGACACCACCAGCAAATTAAACTTGGCTTATTCTAGACCTTATCGGGTCACTCGGTTATTGGGCCCTAATACAGTTTTGTTCGTTGATATAGAAACAGGGTGTGTGTATTGTAAGGTTTATGTATCACATTTGAAGCATGCTCCGGAAGTATACGTGTTAGTGTGTTTCAGGGCAACCTTACAACATGTGGGAACTTCAGTCTTGGAAGAACGATGGCACGTGCATTCCGGCTCTTTGTGAGCCTGAAGTTTAATATGTGTTGTGCGTAAAATTCTTGGTGTATTTTGGTGTTTGTATTTGTGTAGTGTTTGTGTGTGTTTGGGGTTTTTTGTTGGGTCCTCGTGTTTTGTATTTGTATTGTCTTTGTGTTGAGTGTTGTTTGTCTGTGGCCACTCTGTTTTATGGCTAGCCTTTTATTGTGCTGTACATTAGTTGTTATTTATTATGAGTTCTTTTGTTAGTAATTATGTGTAGTGCTCCATGTAACAGAGTTATTTTATGTACTTTGTGTGATTTTTGAATTTTGATATTATGATTGCGTGTGAAGATTTATATCTATGTCATTTTGATATGGATAGTAATTCTATCTCAGGAATGTGATATATTTAGTCTATTTTTATAGGCAAGTGCCTAGTTACTTATTACACTGTTAACTATGCAGATTCTATGAGCAATTATGCCAAAGTTTATTGTGTGTAATGGATTGTTTGTAATCAATTGTGTGTATACTATCTCTCACTTTTGAGGGGATTTTTTTATTTCAGCAAGTACCATCTCTGTTTGTATTGGGGCTAATCGTTTATAGAATTTTGTTTCATGTGCGGTTACTGCTATGCTCGAGAGTTTCCCAAATCCACCTCTTTCCTGTGCCTTCTTCGCTCTTTGATCTACTGGCGACAGCTCTCAACTGTTAGCTGGCCTAGCCTGGATGAGACCCCTGTCTGAACGCCCCCCTTACTATTTGGTGTGATTGTGTTACTGGACCAATGGACGTTCCTGAAGAATAAATGTTAAAATTTCCACCCTAGTTTGTGGAATTGGAGGAGGGGTTGTGGGCAGAGTTCTTACAGCAACATACAATTAAAATTTAAGGACTTTTCAAGGACTATATATTAACATTTCAAGGACCGCAGTAAATTACATTTGATACGCCAAATTTCTACTCAAATGTTTAAGGTTTTATTTGCAACATTTGTATTACGGTGTCCCCCACCCCGCTTTCAAAACTGAAGGTCACCAATGGTAAATGAACAAGAAATTTTTAATTACATTTAAAATTAACACGTTCATATTTAAGGGCTTGTTACAGAGTTTTGCAGTGATTTCAAATTTTTTTTAATTGCTACCCAATACTCATATCAAAATTTTGTTCCACAGTTTTGACACTTATACGTTATAATTTGTAGCTGAAATATACTTGTAGAAATGTACGGAACTGCTTTTTAGATTTCATCACACAAAGTACCACGTTTTTTGTCATGAAAATAAGCAAAACTGAAGCAAAATATTTTTTTACTGTCGAGTGGTAGATTACTTTTAAAAATGCATCCACAGTATTGTGAATCGTGTGACTGCACGTTGACTCAATTTTTTTTTTTTAAGCTTTTGGTTAAAAAATATTTGAGTTATTGTCACCGTCTGAAACAAACTCAGGAACAAGCCCGTAATGAAGCTCCTTCATGTTTATTAAAAAATTTAATGAAAATAAATTACACTGAGTAAAAAAGTAATTTTTAAAGAGGGACATTTAGTTTTCAAAAAAAAAATTTGTCTGTTACAGGTTTTAATGTAAACAAATACGGTTGATACCATGATCCTGCTTAAGTATTAGCACACATTAGATTAATTTATTCCCAATTCAAGGTTCAAGGTATTAAAATTACCACGAATTACATGCTGTAACTGAATAAATAAAAATTAAGTAAGTAAGCAAAGAGAAATATAGTCATTCACTAATTGTGGAACATACAGTGCGAGATAGTTGGCACAGAACACCACTTCGGAAGTGGTCAGGCAACTTCGACCTGAGAAACGTAGGAGACATTCTGCACTACAGCATTCACTGCACTCTAGTTTCTCTCACACCTGACACGCAATTTATTTTTTAATACTCTTGTAAATACTGAATTTCATAGGGTCACTTTTCCTTTTCAAAGCTCTTTTGTTTACTTTGTTTGCACCCCTTCTCTTCTAAAAAAATTTTGCCATTAAATTCTAGCAGATGCAGATTGCTACTTGTCGCGATCACATACAAGGCGTAATCTAACACGCTGTGGTATGCCAGAAAGTGTATCAATTTCACATACACTGCAAAACATCTGTTACCATCAAGTAAATTATATTACAGCAATAATGCATAGACTAAATATGGTTTCATATTTCTGAGACAGGATTATAACATTAGGAAAATAGCTAGTATATTAGGTAAGAAAACCCAAAAATTCAAGGACTTTTCAAGGACCGGATTGTATCAAGAAATTATCAAGGCCTTTCAAGGACATGGCCAAAGTTCCAGGACTTTCCAGGACCGTAAGAACCCTGAATTTTCTTACTATATATTAATTGGAAAGACTCATGGAATCCAGAAAATCTTATACTGGAATATGTTCTCCGGTTAAGAACTTTGTGCCAGTGTTTCGCAGAATGTACACCTTGTCGGAACTTACTTCCGCGTTCTTTTGAATATTTCCGCCACCGCCATGAGCTTCGACTATCTTCGGACAGCTTCGGCAACGCTCGTGCCACTTCCTTTACTCTGCTGTCTTCCCATTCTTCCGTGGTTAGCCCAGCCGGCGCGCTCTCGGGTGTAGGGCAGTCTCTGCTTGTGGTTCCTTCCCAGCGCATCATTTCTCTGCATTTTCGACGCTCCAACGGTCGTCGTGTCTTCGGTAAGTTGGCTTTTCAGTTTTGTTAAAGTTAGTATTCCTTGAAGTCGTTTGTTCCTTCTGAGCAGTAATCCACATGTCTACTTCCAGTTTCTTTTCCTTACCTTTCGGTAAAGGCAGCCGTCAGGGAGTCGAAAGGGACCGAGATGAACGACATGGTACGCCCCTTTTTTAATGCGTGATGTTGGTTTTTGTGTTATGTAACAGCCACGTAGGCGCTTCAGGATAATGTGTATTTTTGATAATGAATTAATGTTATTATACTGTACCGCTATTGTCTTGAAAGTCAAAATTACATGCTTGAATTTTACCTATGCATGTTTGATGTAATTTTGGGAGAGAAATGGGATCTACTCGTGACTAGTCCAACTTGCTTCTGTGTACAATACCTGTACACTTTCACGAATAATCACAATGATGAGTTTTGGGCAAGGACATACGAACTGGAACTCAACATCAGTCTGCAGAGTGGTGACATGCTGGATTCCCCAGGAGGCAGAAGTTCCTTCAGAAAACCTTCCCCCATGAAACTGTTGGTGATTGTGGCTTATGATGTTAGGGTAGTCATTGTGTGTCACTTTGTTCTGCATGGACGCATGGTAACAACAGAATACTACAGGAACTTCCTAGGTATGATGTGGCATTTGGGAGAAACATCCTGATTTGTTGGACAGTGCAATACTTCACGACAACGCAAGGACACTTAAAGCAGTGTGTGTGGGGCGGCTACTGTAGTGCTGGGAATAGGAAGAACTAGAGCACCCACCATATTCACCGCACCTGTCTCCATGGGACTTTGATGTCATACGCAAGGTAAAGGAACCATTAAGTGGCTGGCGGTTTGCGACAAGTGAAGACATCTCAAATGCTGTGCGGTAGCAGTGACCAGAGTCCCACATGGGGAGGAATATGGTCGCGCTGATGGTATTTAACACCTCTCACATTGTTGGCAGCGTGTTGTTAATGTAACATGGAATAACTTTGAGGACCTTTAAAACATGTATGTGTGCTATGCTGTCAGGAGTGTGGAGCCTGCACACTGTTTTGTCATGTCGCCTACCATAATATGCGACATATTCGTACAATGTTGTGTTGTTCAGTGTCCATACACATCGTACAAACCTTGTCCTGCCATGTGCCTATTTCACATTATCCTTTGCACCGGTACTCTCACACTACTAAATAGTTGCATGACTTACGAACCAACCCTTGCATATAGATGAAAATCCAAACAGGAAACCTCCACTATCTCATCTATCCAAAAAAATGAGTAAAATGCTTTTGCCATGAGAATTATTTCAGAACTTATAAATCTGAATGCTCTAAATATTATTTTCTTTGGTTATGTCAAACCACACTTAGGATATGGAATAATATTTTGAGGCAATTTGGAAGATCAAACTAAGATGTTTATATACTGTAAAAAAATTGATCCATATAACAAAGCATAAAGCCAAGCATGCACAAAACTCGTTAAAAGGTTGCACATTTTAACTTTAAGTTATCATCTATGTACTGTACATTAATGAATTACTTATTTATTGCACATACATAGCTCAGTGTTCATATATTGTAACATAAAACCAAATGTTAATTAGCCCCAGACACTCTGCTATTTGTCTGAATAACAAATGTCCAGCATGTTGCAAATTAGTAAACAATTTAATGAATATAACAAAAAACTGAAAGGCAAGCTGCTAGACTTTCATTTTTACTCCATTAGGAAATATATAGATGCAAAAATGTTAAGATTGTGTATTATATTCTCCATAATTTAGGGGACATCATAATTTTCATTCACTGTATACGTAATATAGTATATGAATGCAAAATTATATGTATTGATGAATGTGTCTGTGTGTGTGTCTGTGTGTGTGTCTGTGTGTGTGTCTGTGTGTGTGTCTGTGTGTGTGTGTTAGTTTTTGTGTGCTGTGTGTGTCTCTGTCTGTGTGTGTGTCTCTCTGTGTGTGTGTCTCTCTGTGTGTCTCTCTGTGTGTGTCTCTGTGTGTGTCTCTGTGTGTGTCTCTGTCTGTGTGTGTCTCTCTCTGTGTGTGTCTCTGTGTGTGTGTGTCTCTCTCTGTGTGTGTCTCTCTCTGTGTGTGTCTCTCTCTGTGTGTGTCTCTCTCTGTGTGTGTCTGTCCGTGTGTCTGTCCGTGTGTCTGTCCGTGTGTCTGTCCGTGTGTCTGTCCGTGTGTCTGTCCGTGTGTCTGTCCGTGTGTCTGTCCGTGTGTCTGTCCGTGTGTCTGTCCG